>JAOSBK010000005.1:12623346-12633604 GCA_027568895.1 Erythroxylum shatona | reverse complement strand
CTCAACAGTTGGTCGTTAATTTGGTTGTTATTAATAATGTTCTATAGCGACCATTAAAGTGGTCGCTAAAATTGTTAAGTTTGGTCGTTATATTATTATCCATGAATTGTAAGTTTTAGTGACCATCTATAGCAACCAAGTATTGATTGGTCGGTAAAAAATATACATAACTTATATATTGCAACCAAATAATTTTTGGTTGCAAAATATATATAATTAGCAACCATTTTACTATGGTTGCAATATATATATAATTAACAACCATTTTACTATGGTTGTTGAGAATTTGGTTGCTGAAACTAAATTTTCTTGCAGTGATTTTAACCAACTTCAGGGGAAGATTCCATTAGAGCTTAGTTATTTGTCAAAACTTACAAAATTACATCTTGGATTTTGTAGGAGAAATATCGCCTTCTTTTGGAAACCTTTCCATGCTCAACCTATTTGAAAGAAAGAATAAAGCTAACAAATTAAAAACTGAGATGTAATGTATTAAATTTTGATGTGTTTTTGTGTTACAATGTACAGTGTATTTATACACAGTTTGAGATAAGATGTATCAATTTTTATTTGATTCTATCTAAAGTAAATGATCATATTATATGTGATTCCATCTAAACTAAAATGATTTGGCACAATGAGAAGTTTATCTAATATAATTATAACATCAAGGATTAGGAAGATGTTCTATTATCAGTCCTACACAAGCTAATGTTTGGAAGAACATTAAGCAAAATGGGAGTCAAACTCAATGGTTTTGTGAGAATGTCATCAAATTGGTGAGAAGCCGACATATGAAGTATGAACATAAATTTCTTCACAACCAAATCATGAACAAAATGTATATCAATTTCAATCTATTTAGTACGAGCATAAGAGATGGAATATGCAGCAAGAAAAGTAGTGCCTATATTATAGTACAAAAGTGGTTTAGTATCAGAGAATCCAAGTTCACCAAGTAGAGAATTAAGCCAACATAGTTCAATGATAAGTTGAGCAATGCTCCTATATCTGCTTCAGTGTTAGATTTGCACATAGTAGGTTATTTCTTAAAACTCTAAAAAATTAAAGAGGAGCCAAAGAAAATGCAATAACCAAATGTAGATCGATGATCGTTAAGACACTTAGCTTAGTTAGTAACAGAGTAAATAGTTATGGTTAAGGTAAAATGTTTGGTTAAGTGAAGACCATAGGATGGGTAGAGTGAAGATACTGAAGAATGTACTTAACCATTGTCTAGGACCATTAGTAGGATAATGTAAGACTTGTGAAACTTTAAAAACAACAAATTGGATATATGGATTAGTTATACAAAGGTATTAAAATGGTCTAACAATACTACAATATTTAGTTGGATTAGACAGAGGAAGGCCATGATTTTGGAAAGTCCTAGAGAGGGCCGAAGGGGTATAAAGACAAGTTCAGAAGAGTGAAGGCGTGTCAGTAAAGAAGATCACGAGTGTATTTAGACTCTGTGAGAAGAATGTAGGTAGGAGAAAATGTGGCTTTGATGTTAAGAAAGTAGCGAAGAGGACCTAGATCTTTAATGGTAAAAGCAGAGTGAAGAACAACAATGTTGATTTGAATGATGTGAAGAACCAATCACTAAGACATCATCCACGTAAATAAGAAGAAAGGTCGTGTGAGTTAATATGGAGTGAGTAAATAGAGGGGTATCAACTTTGGATGAAGTGAACCAAAGGTTAGCAAGTTCATAACTTAAATGGTGAAACCCAACTCTAAGAGCATGCTTAAGACTATAAAGAGCTTTGTGTAGATGACACATAAAAATAAAGATGATTAGGATTAGTAAAACCATGTAGTTTTTTTGCATAAAAATAGGTTCTTGTAAGTTGCCATAGAGAAAAGCAATGTTAAAATCAAGCTGACAAATGTATCAGTTTTTAGCTAAGGTAGGTGTAAGAATGAGGTGAATGGTAGTTGGTTTGACAACTGGACTAAATGTGTAGAAACCAGGATTGCTTTATAGCAATCTAGAGAACCATTAGGATTAAGGTTTGTACGAAATAACAATATTTGCACCTAGAGGAGAGGGAATAAGTGACCAAGTATTATTATGATGGAGAGCTTTGAAGTCAATAAGCATGGCTTGTTGCCACTAAGGAAATTTTTTCCATGAGTGAAAGAAGTAGGGTTTGGATCAAGAGGCATAGGAATGGTGGTGTTGTAAGTAATATAGTCAGGAAAAAATTTTAAAGGCTGAGTATGGTCTTAAGTGCAAGTGACCAATAGATGAGTAGATGAGGATGATAGTTGAGGAACAAGTGAAATAGGTAGGGGAGAGGGTATAAGAGGTAGAAGCAATTGAAACTGGTGAGAAGGGAGAACTAGGAGATGGTGAAGGAGCAAATGGTAATTGAAATTGTAATGGTAAAGATAGAGAATTGGCAGAAGAGGAAGAGTTGTTAGGTTTGAGATTAGGAAATTTAGTTTTAAGAAATCTAACATGTAGAGAAATATATAATTTATTTGTGGGGGAATAAAAAAATTTGTATCCTTTATAATTAGAGGCGTAGCATAGGGATACATATGGAATGAATTTGGGTATAAGTCAATCAGTTCTAATGTGAGCAAGAAAATGATAACATGTGTAACTAAAAACATGAAGATGATTAAGATTGGGAGTAGAATTGAATAACATTTCATGAGGATATTTGAAATGTAAGGTTGATGTGGTAAAAGATTTATAAGGTAAACAAAAGTGGAAAAGGCTTCATATCAGAATCGTTTCGGAAGAGAGCTGTGAACAAGAAAAGTGATTCTTGTTTCAGTTATTTGACAAATTTTACGTTCAATAATACCATTTTTGTGGAGTATGAGGAGAAGAAATATGAAAAGGAATGTCGTGAATGGTGATAAAAGTAGCAAATAGTCCTTTGATGAGTTCAAAAGCTCCATCGCATTAAAACATTTTGATTTTAATTGAGAATAAGTTCTCAGCAATGGTTTTGAAAATTTAAAATTTTTATATTGTTGAGACTTATGATCTAGAGGAAAATTTCAGGTGTAACGACTAAAATAATCAATAAAAATTATAAAATATCATGAACTAGAAAGTGATGAAAAAGATGATGGTCCATAAATGTCACCATGAATTAATTGAAAAGGTGCATTACATACTCTAGTGGATGTAGAAAAAAGAAGGCGACAATTAGAAGAAAACGATTTTGAAAAAAATTGAGTGGATGGATGACTAAGGCATTGATGCCAAAGTTGTGAAGAAGCACATTAAGAAGTGAAAACTATGGGATTTGTAAAATTGATAGGAACATTGAGAGGGTAGAGATTATTGTGGATGTTTCCTGCGAGAAGTAGAATGTTGGTGGAGAGGTCCTTCACAACATAACTAGAGGGATTAAATTCAATTATTCATGAATTATTTCTAACAAATTGAGCAACAGAAAGTAAATTGGCAGTAAGTTTGGGCATAATGAGAATATTATTTAAGTATAAAGGTCGAAGATTTGTATGGAAAGATAAGGAACCTTTTGAGGTTATTGATAAGTGTAAATTATACTATGTTTTGATAAATGTTTAAGTGTGCCTTTGATTATTTCTTATATGATTATCAAGTATATAGGTTTAGAATTATGTTATTATTAGTATTTGTTTATATTATAAGTGTTTGTGTCGTTTTAAGTATGATTTGGATCTTAATTTTATATTTCAAGAGGTGTGTGATGTGTGTTTGAGTGTATGGAAATAGGAAAATAAAAGAATTATAAGTATGGAAGTAGGTCACGATCGTGACTTGCTTGTCATGATTATAACAGAGAGCGCATATTACAATTCCAGCAAATTTTAGTTTTTCCAACACGCGCCTCTTTTTATAATTTTAATTTTTTAGGGCTACTTTTGGAACCAAGCTAAGTGTGTAAACCCTAGAAAGAATCCTATAAGCCTCAATAACTATTTAAGAGCATTAAAAACTCAAAAAAGATTAGCTCTTCATCTTACCGAATTGAGATTAATCTAAGAAAGGTCAAAAGGAGCATCAGCTATCCAACATTTTCTAGATCTGCAGATTCAACTCCAAATTAAGTTTTTCTTTCTTTTCATTTGTTATTTTTATTAAACTTGAAGTATTAACTAGATTAAAAGATGTTATACACGTTGATTATGTTTTAATTTCATATTAGGATTTGTTCTCAACTTATTTTGTGACTTGAACACTTTCAATATCAACACAATGTTTTGGTTGTTGTGATATTTGCGTTTGTTCATACTTCAACAACAAATCGAGAGAGTGAGTTGATAATAATATGATTAGGTTGGATAATGAGAGTTAACAACCTAATAAGTCACACAAATATCATATTGATGATCATACGAAGAGAAACCTTATGTGAGAACTCGATTATCCAATAGATTGTTTAAAAACTAGTTGAAAACGTTAGGATGATTTTGTTAATTGAGAGATTGTGAATCTGGAATTTCCTTATCAATTAGGGATTATTAATTGGGTTAAATGATTTAGGTCTTGAGAGAGAATAATCAAACCCTTTGGAAATTTAAGATTAATACCAAATTGAATAAAAAATGGTTAAGGGTGTAAAATGATGATAAAAGGAATCTTATACTTTCATACTTGATCGTCCTTATTTTATTATGACAGCTCAATTGTTAAGTGATTTAGTGCTCAATTTTTTTATTGTTTAATTTCTAAATTTTATTTTCTTTCAAATCATATTTCACATGCTTAGACAAAGTTAGGTTAATTTAGTTTTAGCTAATTCCTCGAGGGATCGACACCTCAATTCCTACAAGTTTACAATTCATATACTTGTAGAATATTGAGGTTTTTACATTAGGTAAAACTTTCTCAACAAGTTTTGGCTCCGTTGCTTGGAAATTAGTTTAGGAATTTTAGAATTCCTTTGTTTTAAGGAATTATTACTCTTTCTTGTGATTGTGGTACCCAATCACAAGAAATTAAAAAAAAAGGGAAGAAAGTTTGTGTGCAAAGTAGAAGACACATCAATTTGGACATCATAAGGCAATAATAAAGAATCTGAAAAGCTAAATCCAAGAAGAGATAGAAAGAACAATGATGGAGGAAATACATTATAGATATAAAAGGACCCTTATAGACTTTATAAGCTTAGGATTCAATGTCTATCACCAAGGAATTTCATAACCACCAGTGGAAGTAACACACAATTTGTTTGAACAGATGGTAAACAATAGTTGTCTTTGGACATCGGAAGGAAGTAGACAATGGTCAACCTTCCTAGATCTAGAAGGAATGATTGTGGTAAATTCAATGACGACATTGCAGACTAAAATTGACAACCTTACCAAGGAATCGAATAGCTTAACAATAGCCTCTTTCTCTGCATTCAAAACAATTCAACAGGGATGCAACCTATATCAGTGAGAGAGTCATATCACAGTTGATTGTTTCCTAGTGGAAATCAACAATGTGAAGCAATTCGACTTCAATGAAGCACAATTTGGTTGGGAAAGTAATAATTCTTATTTGCATACGTTCAATTTGAGGTGGCATAACCACCTAAATTTCTTTTGTTCTAATAAAATAAGGACTCAAATGGAAAATCAAGACCTACTAGGATTTTAGCAAGATGAGTCTAGTTCGTGGGATTCAAATTGGACAATATCATGGACAAGCTCATAAGCATGGATGAGGCCTAGAAGAGATTGGAAGGGAAGTGTAAGCAAGTAATGGAAGATCATGGCTCTTCTATTCACAACCTAGAGGTTCAATAGGTCAGCTTTCCAATGAATTTTGTAAGAGAAATGTGGAAAACTTTTTGAGCAATATTCAAGTTTGAGTGTGGATGAGGCCTAGAAGAGATTGGAAGGGAAGTTTGAGCAAGTAACAGAAGATCATGGCTTTTCTATTCACGACCTAGAGGTTCAATAGGTCAGCTTTCCAATGAATTTTGTAAGAGAAGTATGGAAAACTTTTTGAGCAATATGGAAGTAAATCCAAGGAAGCAATGTAAGGCTATCACACTTAGGAGTGAGAAAGAACCAGCAAAAAGACAAGTTGAGACCCACCTTGTAAAAGACCAAGAGGAAGAGGAAAAAGAATGAAGAAAAGAATGAGGACCCTACCTATACTCCTTCTCCACCTTACTCACCAAAAATACAATTCCCATAAAGACTTCAGAAGAATGAATTAGATGTATCATTTCCAAAGTTCATGGAAAAGCTAAAGAAATAACAAATTTACTTGTCTTTTATGGAAGTGTTGAAATGTAAGCCCGAGTATGTGAAGTTCCTTAAAGACATATTATCTCACAAGCGGACCTAGGAAGATGACCAAACGGTAGCCATGATGGAAATTTATAGCTTCTTAATTACCAACCATATGCCCTCAAAGTTGAAAGATCAAAGGAGCTTTATGTTATCCTGTGTAGTTGGCAATTTAAAGACTTCAAAATATTTATGTGACTTAGGTGCAAATATAAACCTTACGTCTTTTTCGATTTTTAGGAAATTAGGGCTAAAAGATATTAAACCAACACCTATGTATATTCAATTGGTGGACCAATCGATAAAGAAATCATTAGGCTTGGTGGGGGATCTACCTATCAAAGTAGAAAAGCTTATAATTCCTATGGATTTTATTGTACTAGACTTTGAAGAGGATCAAAATTGTCCACTAATTCTTCGTAATATCATATTTGAACACTGAAAAAGCTTTAGTAGATGTCCATGAAGACAACCTCATCCTTTGGATTGGAGATGAACAAGTGAAATTCAACATAAATAAGGTATTAAAGAATCCGAAGGAGGGTAACTCATTCAAAAGAATTGATGAAGTCAAATCTTTAAACAAGCGAGAGGAAAAAGAACAAATGGAAACAAAGATTGAGTTTAAAGAATATAAGGAAGTCTCTATTTAAAGAGTTGATAAATAAGAGAGTGACAAATAGATGATAGTAGAGATAAAGGTTGAAGAAGATATAGACATCTTTGTTCACGAAGCAGAAGAAGAAGAGGAGATGAAGGTGATTGAGGAAGAAAGAGAACAATTCACCTTCTAAGAAGCCAAACTATTAAATTGATAGACGATTCAAGGAGTTTTATTGTTCCCTATTTTATTGACAGTTTGTTACTTAAAAGGGCATTATTGAACTTACTTAGTTCTTTTGATTTGATTAATTTTGTCCTTTTGATTATCTTGCAATATGTAGGTTATTTACAGGCTACTAAACTGAAACTGGGTGATATGAGTGGAAGAAAACCACTCATAATTGACTCAGATTTAGAGCAGAAGGAGAGCACATCAAGCTAATGACGTTAACTAAGCACTACTTTGGAGGCAAACCAAGAATTATGATAAATTTTATTTGTTTTACTTTATTTTATTATTAGTAGTATTTTTATTTTTGTTTTGTAAGGAGAGAATTATTGAAATTTCATCGCCAAAAGTATCTTTATGTTCTGTCACCAATATTGTCACCAGCTCAATCTCCTGGTTTTGTGCTCTTAATCTTTCCTTTTGTTTTTTTGTAATTTTTTTGTTGTTTTGTTTTTCTCACATTGAGGACAATGTGTTGTCTAAATATGGGGAGGATTTTGCATTGGCATGTCATGAGAGTGAATTCTGCATATCATATTGTTAGTGTTTAATTAGGTTGACATGGTGTGAAAATATGTTACATATGTGTGAATTGTGTGAATGTGTCTATGGCTATAACTTGATGGAATAAGTTTAGCTTTGAACATAGTCTTTAAGTTGTAGAGATATATTAACTTGTGAAATTTATGTTTTAAGTATCTTAGGTTAAATATGTATGTTAATTAGGATATGATGTTAGTTTGTTCATCTTAGGAAACTTGTTACATACATTTATAATTATAAGTCAATTAAATATGTTAGTATCACTATTACTATTTCATAGGGATGATTGATTAAAAGAAATGAGGTAGGCTATGTGAAGTGAAAAAAATTGTGTATGTTTATTAAATGAATAACTATTCTACTAGCCCTGTTGAAACAAATATTAGGTTATGAATAGAGTTAATAGCAAGTTGGGAATGTGATATAGCTAAGTAACTGGGGATATTCATGAAAAAATATTTGTCTTTGCGTCAAAAGGGTAGAATGACATTCCCACCAAGCTAATTAATAAAATGTGGCCTAATTGAGTAATTGGGGGACATTTATGACAAGATGTTTGCCTTTGCGTCAAAAGTTAGGTTAACATTAAACAAAATAAAAAATGATGTTTCGATAAATAAATCCTACTGATCTTTAAAAATATCAAAAATTTTCATGAATGAATACTTAGTGGTAGTTATTTTGGTTGATTACTAATTATCAATGTATGTATACAAGTGCTTTAGGTGAATGGATATGATGTTAATGTCTTGATTAATATGTATATTCAATCCAAAGTGCTTAACCATAAATTGTATAGGTTAATATGTTGGAAAAACTTGAATGATTGTTGTTTGAGGTTAAATTGGTTTCGTCAAGTTAGATGCCATTGTATCATTAGTGCAAGTTATATGAATGTATGTGTTATTGTTTGGTTTGTTTGAGTTTGAGTTTGAGTTTGTGGTTTTTTTTTTTTTTTTGCTTGAGGACAAACAAAAGTTTTAAGTATGGGGATGTTGATAAGTGTAAATTATACTATGTTTTGATAGATTTTTAAGAGTGCTTGTGAAATATGATTTGAGTGATTTATTAGGTTATTAACTCTCATTATCCAACCTAATCAGATTACTGTCGACTCACTCTCTTAATTTGTTGTTGAAGTATAAACAAACACAAATATCACAACATCCACAACAAGGATGATTGGAGTGATTTAATGCTCAATTTTCTTTGATTGTTTAATTTCTAAAAATTACTTTTCTCTCAAATCATATTTCACAACCTTAGACACAGTTAGGTTCATTTAGTTTTAACTAATTCCTCATGAGATTGACACCTCAATTACTACAAGCATATGATTTGTATAATTGGGGGATATTGAGAATTTTACATTAGGTAAAACATAGTTATGGGGAGATTAGTACCATTACTAACAATAGTACCATGATAAGGTTGAATGGAGTTGACAATATTGTTATTGGGTGTCATGTGGGAAGAAGCACCAGTATTTGAAAGCCATTTGGTAATTTCACTGTAGAAATAGGTAGAGGAAATTTGTGGAGGATTAATATGTAATGCAGAGAGGGATGGTTGAATTCATTTCGGGCTAGATGAAGGACTAGAAAGATTATTTCGAGATTGCATGTAGTGAAAATAAACAACAATAATGTGAACAAACTTTTTGAAAATTTGACATTTTAGAAGTTGGGAATTAGATTTGATTCGAAAAGTGGAATTGAGATATGAGCCTGAATTGTTTAATTGAGTTAGATAATAGGAGTTGGGCTATTGGAGGTGTGGATTGGGCTCCTGGAAGTGGGTTTGGTGTGGTTGATGTGGCAGTTGGGTATGGTGGTTTGATATGAGCAAAGTCCTAAAACATTATTTAATGCCCCTACCTAGTTTGGATTAAAAAAAGACCTAAATTATTCTTGTTTCCTTAAACTTTGATTATACTAGCTGTAGGAACCACTTGTTACTGTCTTGCGTGAATAGACGACGTCCACGTTAAGCAGTGAAGGCCATGTCTGGTGGAGTTTGATGGTGTAACAGCCCAGACCATCTGCCCACAAATACAGTAGAACCTCTTTAAATTAATACTCGGTAAATTAATAAACTCTCTAAGATAATATTTTTCTCCGGTCCCGACTTGAGTCAGTAAAACATTTAACAAAATTTGATAAGATAATAAGATAATATATTTTCAAAATACTCCTATGTAAATATAGGGTCCCCTTAATATCATAAATTAATAATTATATAAACTTACACAAATATAACTAAGACAATTTTGTGAAATACGATTCTAGTGTTGTTTATACCTTGACTAACTTTCAAATGAAACTTTTCTTCAAGCCACAACTGCAAATCTTTTTAAGTGCATGTCGAATGATCTCTCTTGTACTCATATAATTCTTTGCATATTTGATCCATCATTATTCATTTCGTGACACCTTTTAGATGAGGAGCCATTGTTGGGTATGGTTTCAAGAAATTTTCTATCTTGTTTATAAAGTATTTTCTATCTCCATCATACGTGCATATGTACATTTAGTAAAAATACAATGAATAATACTTAATTATTAAGAAACAATGAATATTATTTATTAGTTTTCATTAATATTATGTACAATGAATCTATGTTTTAGATTCATTCAATTAATA
>JAOSBK010000005.1:12594222-12612617 GCA_027568895.1 Erythroxylum shatona | reverse complement strand
ATTAGACCTTGATGTAAACCATTTTGTAGGAGAAATTCTGCCTTCTTTTGGAAATCTTTCCATGCTCAGTGTTCTTTCATTGAGGGAAAACAATCTTCAAGGATATATTCCTGCTGATCTTGGACGCTTGACCAACTTAAGATACTTGGACCTTGGCGGAAATAAGCTGTCTGGTATGATTCCCACTCCTATTTACAACTTATCCTCCTTGTCACTTTTCTGTGTCTCCTCAAACTCATTGCATGGACAGCTTCCCGATGATCTGGGACTTACACTTCCAATCCTCCAAGGGCTTTACTTTGCGGCCAACCAGTTCTCAGGACCACTTCCATCATCACTCATCAATGCTTCGGGACTTATAATCCTTGAGCTAACTGATAATTCTTTTACTGGACCAATGCCATATTTAGGTAATCTCCAACAGCTGCAGAAACTTAAAGCATCTAAAAACAGGCTTGGAGTTAATAGTGGCAACAATTTGAACCTTTTTACTTCATTGTCTAATTGTACTAGCCTACAAATGCTGGTATTAGCTAAAAACCAGCTTAGAGTAGTTCTCCCAAATTCAGTTGCCAATCTCTCCACTACACTTTTGTATTTAGCTCTTGGTCATAACGAGATATATGGAAGCATACCGCAAGGCATAGGAAACTTAGTCAACTTGAAGTCTGTCCAATTAGACGACAACAATCTCTCCGGAGAAATTCCTGACTCCATAGGACAACTTTTTGAGTTAGAAAGACTCTATCTTAACAGCAACAACATCTCTGGTAAAATCCCATCCTCTTTTGGCAACATTACTCGTCTAAGCATTCTTTCATTGTGGGGAAATATGTTAGAAGGAAGTATACCTACTTCTTTCGGTAATTGCACAAGCCTTGAAGCTATTGATCTCTCCTTTAACAACCTTGTCGGAACCATACCTGAAAATATCGTGAACCTTCCCTCACTTACTATCGTCATGTCTGTAGGATGGAATAAATTGTCAGGAAGATTGCCATCCCAAATGAGCAAAATGAAGAATGTTGTGGGCTTGGAATTTTCAGAAAACAAGTTCTCTGGAGAGGTTCCAAGTTCCCTTGGTGATTGCCAAGAGTTGGATTCCTTGTTCATGAATGGAAACCATTTCCAAGGAATCATTCCTCAATCCTTTAGTAAACTTAGAGGTATTTGCTTCCTAGATCTTTCTCGTAATAATCTCTCTGGCAACATTCCAAAGTTTTTAGGTGAACTACCTTTCATTTCGTATATCAATCTTTCTTTCAATAGTTTTGAGGGCGAGGTACCTAGGACAGGAGTCTTCACAAACATGAGTGCTTTTTCAATTGTTGGAAACAAAAATCTTTGTGGAGGGGTTAAGGAACTCCAGTTGGCTCCTTGCCCACAAAATGTAAAGAAAGAAAGGACGCATCTTTCTCATAGAGTAACTGCAGTCATAGCTAGTATTCCTGTCTTTATCCCCTTGCTTTTAGCAGGTTTTATTGCCATTCACTTAAGAAGGAGAAGGTCCAAAGAGGAAAAAGCATCATCCGCTTCGTCACTGGGAAGCCATATCCCAAAAATCTCTTATTCGCAGCTTCATCGAGCTACTGGTGAATTTTCTCCAGCAAACTTCATTGGTGAGGGAAGATACGGCTTTGTTTACAAAGGGGTCACTGAAGATGAACAAGTCATTGCTGTGAAGGTGTTGAAGCTTCACCAACCAGGAGCCAGCAGAAGTTTCATTGCAGAATGTGAAGCTCTGAGGAGGATTAGACATCGGAATCTAATCAAGGTTATTACTTCTTGCTCAAGTATTGATAACAAAGGCAATGACTTCAAAGCTCTGGTATTTGAGTTCATGCCAAATGGTAATTTGGACATTTGGTTACACTCAAGCCCATCTCACGATGACCCCCAACAAGCAAAACACTTGAACTTTATGCAGAGACTGAACATAGCAATAGATGTGGCAGCTGCTTTGGATTATCTGCATCATCACTGCGATACACAAATTGTTCACTGTGATTTAAAACCCAGCAACATTCTCATTGACAATGACCTCACTGCACATATGGGTGATTTTGGCCTCGCAAAGCTTCTTTCAGCAAATACAAGCAACCCTTTTGGCTCAGCCTCTAGTTCAATTGGAATAAGAGGAACAATTGGCTATGTTGCTCCAGGTAATTCTCAAACTAATGGGCTAAGAACTTCAATAGTACCTGCAGTTCATAAACATGTTTCAACTTGCAGAATATGGATTGGGTGGAGAACCATCAATAAAAGGTGACATATACAGCTATGGGATTCTTCTACTTGAAATGTTCACAGGAAAGAGACCCACTGACGAAATGTTCAGCAAGACTAAGGGACTACATGCGTTTGTTAAAATGTCTCTTCCACATGGAGCGGTCCAGATCATAGATCCCAAGCTCTTATTGCTGCAAGATGATGATACAACCGAGGCCACCTCAACAAGGATTCAACCAGGCGAGTGTTATGCTTCAATTTTCGGAATTGGGGTCATCTGTTCTGGGGATTTGCCCGAAGAAAGAATGGACATGGCAGATGTCCTCAAACACCTACATGCTATTAGAAGTGCATTTCTCAAAGGGACACAGAGGAACATAAATGTTAGAATGTAACTTGAGTTGGAGTTGTTGTAAAGTTTGAGTTAAGTTGTAATAGAGTGGTTAGCTTATCTTGTATTAGATATGCTTTACTTGTGTTAGTTGTAATAACAGTATGTCAGTCCACTTCAACAACTATTGTATTTTTGAATTTTAGTATGGTGAATCTGAACCTTATATATTTTCTGAATGCAATGAAAGGAGATAGACTCTTGTTCCAATTCTCATTTTTGAATTACGAGTCCATTATATTGTTCTCTGCATTTCTTTACATGGTATCAAAGCATTCTTGATCTTGTAAGGGATTTGTGATTCAAAAACAACAAAAAACACTTAAAACCTCATTTCAGCTTTTTTCAACAATTTTAACCAATGACTTCCACACCTTCGAACACTGCACCTCCAGTCTTTAATGGCCAAAACTACCAAATTTGGGCAATGAAGATGAAGACATACGTGAGATCATTTGATCTTTGGGATTATGTGGATGGTAAGGAAGTGAGTCCTCTTCCCAACAATCCCACAGTAAACCAAATCAAACATTATGCTGAAGAACGTGCACTTTCATGCATTCACTTTGCTATGAATGATGTGATTATCACCAGGATCATGGCTTGTGAATCTGCCAAAAATGCTTAGGAAAGATTAAAGAAAGAGTTTCAAGGCAGTGATAAGACAAGGAAGATGCAAATACTCAATCTAAGGAAAGAATTTGAGATGCATCGTATAAAGGAATCCGATAAAATCAAAGATTATGTTGACAGAATCATGATATCTGTCAATGAGATAAGGTTGCTGGGGGAACAACTTGAAGAGAAGAGAATCGTGGAGAAGGTCATGGTAACACTTCCAGAGAGGTTTAAATCTAAAATTTCCTCTTTGGAAGACAATTTGGACATGGAGAAGCTCACAGTCACAGAACTTACAAATGCACTATAAGTTGTGAAGCAAAAAAAAGCATTTCATGAAAGGAGAATTTAAGCGAAAGAGCATATGCAGCTGCTTAGAAATTCAAGCCAAGTGGTCCTAAGAAATTTTCTTATAGTAGAAAAGGAAAGGAGAATATTGAACATAATAATAGAGGAAAGTTCAAGAAAAACAAGTTTCCTCCTTGTCCTCACTATCAAAAGACAAATCATTCAGGTGATTTCTGTTGTTTTAGGCCAAATGTTCAAAGCAAGTCTTGCAAACAATTTGGCCATATAGAGAAGGTATGCCACTCAAACCAGAAGAAGCAAGCAAGAGCTCAGCCTGCTCAAGTTGCTGAGAGTGCAGAGGAGCATGAAGAAGAGTTGTTTGCTGCTGTTGAAGAAATGTGTGTAGCTGCTCACACTTTTGGAATTTGGCTTGTTGACAGTGGCTGCACAAACCATATGACAGTTGATCTCACCATTTTCAAGGACTTGGATCGAAGTTTTGCTTGCAAAGTGAAGCTTGGAGCTGACAGATTAGTAAATGCTAAAGGAAAAGATACAATTTTTATCCAAACTCCTTCATTAAGAAACATAGCAGATGTTTTATATATACCTGAGATTGACATGAATTCACTGAGTGTTGGTTAATTGTTTGAGAAGGATTACAAGCTGTCATTTGAAAATAGAATATTCACTATTAGAGATTCATTTGGAACAAAAGTTCTGTCTATTACAATGAAAAGGAGAAATTTTCCCAGTGAATGGTCAAATACTATAGTTAGTATACATCTAAGTGTTGAAGACAATACTTGTCTATGGCATAAAAGATTTGGACACACCAATTTCATTTCATTAAAGCAGCTACAGGATCTTGAACTTGTACATGATCTGAATTTTGTAAATGAATTCACTGGTATGTGTGGAACCTGTCAATTGGGGAAGTTGAGCAAGTCTCTTTTTCCTGTGAATCAAGCTTCAAGGGCAACAGAAAACTACAGCTGATGCATTCAGATGTGTGTGGTCCAATAAGTATTGCCACAATCAACCCCAGTAGGTATTTCCTTTTGTTCATAGATGATTTCTCAAGATATTGTTGGGTTTATTTTTTGAAGCAGAAAGGTGAAGTGCTAGGATGTTTTGCGAAATTTAAAGCAACAGCTGAAAATCAGCGTGGTTTGTCTATCAAGACCTTAAGGTATGATAATGGCACTGAATATACATCAAATGCCTTCAAGGAATTTCTTCAAGCTACTAGAATTCTTCATCAATTGATAGTCATCTATTCTCCTCAGCAAAATGGTGTCTATGAAAGAAAAAATTGAACCATTAAAAACATGGCTTGATGTTTGCTGCTAGAGAAGAGTCTACCTAAAATTCTGTGGGTTGAAGTAGTCAATACTGCTGTTTACTTGCAAAATAGGCTTCTAACCAAGGCTGTTGAAGGCAAGACACCATTTGAAGCATGGTTTGGAACTAAGCCATCTGTTGCTCATCTAAAAGTCTTTGGTTATGTATGTTATTCCTATATGCTAGAAGCAAAAAGGGTATAGAATTTTATATCCTCTCACAAATCAAGTCTATGTGAGTAGGAGTGTGAAATTTGATGAAGCTACTATATGGGATTGGAAAAATAATTTTGTTACATCCTCTTCTCAAGCTGTAAATGATGAAGTTGGGGAAGAACAACAGATATTGATGAGGATTCTAAAGATGAAGCTACTATTAGAGGGACAAGACCTCTAGATGATATTTATACTAGATGTAATGTTGCACTCCATGAACCCGCAGACATCAATGAAGCTTTAAATTGTCAAAATTGGAGAGTTGCACTGGAGGAGGAGCTCCGAATGACCAACAAAAATGATACGTAGATATTAGTGTCAAAACCTGATGATAAGGAAGTCATAGTTCTAAAGTGGATCTTTAAAGTGAAACTCAATCCGCATGAGACCATTAACAAGTTTAAAGCACAGTTGGTAGTTAAGAGATTTGCTTAGAAGCAAGGCATAGATTTTAATGAAACCTTTGCTCCTCTAACAAGGTTTGACACCATTAGAATGTTTCTCTCTATTGCAGCACATCTCAAGGCGCAAGTTTTTCAGTTAAATGTCAAGTCTGCCTTCCTAAATGGCATACTTGAAGAAGAAATCTTCGTAGAACAACCAGAAGGATTTGAAAAAGATCCAAACAAAGTATATTTACTGAAGAAAGCCTTGTATGGACTTAAGCAAACTCCTAGGGCATGGTATGCAAGAATTGATGAATACCTACTGGATTTTAGTTTCCAGAAAAGCTATAATGAAGCTACTCTGTATGTTAAAAATTTTGAAGCTAAAACTTTGGTGGTTTCAGTGTATGCTGATGATCTTCTGATAACTGGAAGCAATCTGAATGCTATTGTGAAATTCAAGATAGAAAGGGAACAAGTCTTTGAGATGAATGACTTAGAAATGATGTCTTATTTCTTGTAATGGAAGTAAGGCAAGGTACACATGGCATTTTCATTTCTCAGGGCAAATATGCTCATGGACTGATAAACAAATTCTGCTTAGGAAAATGTAGATCAATGAGTACTCCTGGAGTTTAAGGAACAAAACTAATGCAACCTTATATGGAAGTGCAGTTGGTTCCTTATATAGAAGTGCAGTTGGTTCCTTGCTATATCTGTCAATTACTAGACCTGACATTATGTTTCTCACAAGTCTGTTGTCTAAATTTATAAATTCACTAACTGAACTTCATTGTAAGGGTGTCAAAAGGATTATGAGGTACTTGCAAGCTACTTTAGACTATGAATTGCATTACAAACCGACTAGTTGTGTGAATTTAATTGGATTCACTGATAGTGATTGGGTTGGATCTCTAACATATATGAAAAGCACTTCATGTTATTTTTTTTCTCTTGGTTCAGCTATGATTTGTTGGGGCACGAAGAAGTAAGGTTCAATTGCTCAATCTATAGCTGAAGTCGAATATATTACTACCTCTGCTGCTATAAACCAATGTTTTTGGTTAAGGAAAGTTTTGCTTAATTTAAATTTCAAGCTAGAGAAGGTAACAGAAATATTTTGTGATAATAAGTCTGCTGTGGCTATGGTGAAAATCCAGTCTTTCATGGGAAAACCAAGCATATTAAGATCAAATATCATGCCATTCATGAAGCAGAAAAGGAAAACCAAGTTAAACTGCTACATTGCTCTTTAGAAGAACAATTAGCAGATATCTTCACCAAGTCTTTGTAGAAACATCGATTTAAACATCTCAGGGAAAAACTTGAAATTTTCAACAACACTTGCATCAAGGAGGAGTGTTAGTATGTAACTTAATTTAGTGCTGTGTAAAGTTTGAGTTAAGTTGTAATGGAGTGTTTAGCTTATCTTGTATTAGGTATGCTTTACTTATGTTAGTTGTAATAACAGTATGTCAGTCCACTTCAATAATCATTGTATTTTTGAATTTCAATATGGTGTATCTAAACCTTGTTGTTGTATATTTTCTGAATGCAATGAAAGGAGATAGACTTTTGTTCCAATTATCATTTTTAAATTACAAGTCCATTATATTGTTCTCTGCATTTCTTTACAAGAAATTCGTAAGTGGAGGTAGAAATTATAGTCTGATTTTGAAAAATAAAAAGATCATGTATTTAGATTTATTAGGGGTTTGTTTGGTTTAGATAGAATGTTGCATCTATATTTCTACTCTGTTTTATTTTCTCAACTGTTCCTATACCAAGGATAATAGAAGGAAAACCATGTTCATTTAATATTAAATTGTCTTCCATAATAGTTTTCCTTTTTATTTCTTATATCCATTCTCGTGCTTCTACCAATTAACCATTGAGTTCTTCCTGAACTTGGAAGCTTATTGTCACTAATCAGAAATCCACATTTTTCACAAGTAGGCACTAGTAACATGCTAGTAGCCACTTTACTTTTTTCTGCATTTATCATTGGTATTCAACAAGCTTTGGTTCATGCATATAGCTTTTGAGATGTTAGAATAATGGCTTTGGGAAAAATGTTTAAATTCATGGCAAATATAAGTTCGACATTTTTACTTCTTGAAGAATGTATATCTATTTAATTGTTGTAAATAGTTAGCAGTTAGCAATTTATTACTTAGTTCATTTAGCACTATCAACTACAACACGTGTTTTATTTTTCTGTATAAATAGACTTACACGTGAGATGAAATACAAAGTGGTTTTATCCCTCATTTTGGTTTTCTTGCTCTGTTTACATTCTCTACATGGTATCAGAGCTAGTAACTGTTTTCCTCAAGATCTAGATCTAGGTTTCAAGATTTTGGGGATTCTCTCTCAGCTGGTTATAGCTGAAGCGTTTTTGTTCAATTGATTGAAGCTGATTTGTTTGCTGGGTTGTTCTTTTTTGGTTTGATTGTCTTCTAAGCTTACACAACAATAGCGATTGGTGATGAGTGGCGAGCTGAAAGCACCTATGAATTTGAAGGAGACTGATAACCCTAGTGTAAATCTAGTTTCTGTTCCTTTTAATAGGTTAGTTATCGAACTTGGAGCACATCAATGAAGAAGGCGTTGGCTGCGAAACACAAATTAGGGAAAGTGTACTTGTGATGATGTTTCTGGACAAGTAATGAAGTTGAATGAAAATGCTAAGATCATTCAATTTTTAATGGGATTAAATGATTCTTATAGTCACATAAAAAATCAAATCTTGATGATGGATCCTTATCCTAATCTGGACAAGGTTTATTCTATGTTGTTGAATGTTGAAAAACAAAAACAAGTAGTTGAGAGTTATATTGACATTACTGAAGGGAATGCGTTATTGGCTATTGCTGCTAATACTCCAAGAAATGTTTCTTCTGGCAAAAAGAACACCAAGAGGAAGGATTATAAGAAGGATAAGGAGGGCAAGCATTGTTCCTGTTGCAAAATGGAAGGACATACTAAAGACACGTGCTTCAAAATTCATGGTTGTCCTGAATGGTACATGGATCTTAAGAAATAACAAAAGAAGAAAGGAGGTAGAAATGCTACTGCAAACTTGGCTGAGACACATTTTGATGGTCGGTAGGACTTTGTTGAAGACAAAAATATGTACTGTATAAGAAAAATGATACAACAAGAACTAACTAAACTCATGAAAGGGAAGCAGATTCAGACCGATGAACAACTAAATTTTACTGCAACTTTTGCTGGTAATATTTCTAAACTGGAGGCTCTTGTTGATGAGTATGATGTGAAGAATTCTAGTTAGATAGTGGATACAGGGGCTAGTACACATATGTCTGGAAATAGATGCTTGTTCAATGACTTAGCTCCTTTAAGAAGAAAATGTAATGTTCAGTTACCAGATGGAACAACTAGATGTGTCAAATTTATGGGTGATATTAGCTTTCATGGGAAAGTTATTTTGAAAAACGTCTTCTACCTATCATCTTTCAAGTATAACTTGCTATTAGTAAACAAACTATTGAAGGAAAATGGTGGGGTTTTCACATTTTATCTTGAATTTTGTGATTTACAGGCCCAGATGAGTAAACACTTACTGGCAGTAGGAAAAGCAGTTGGCCATCTCTATTATCTTAATAAAGGTTCTTTTAGTCCTGTTTTGGTAGACAAGTATGTTTCTTTGTTGAATAACATTACCCAGGAAATCTATTGTATGCATCATATAGTTAGTCCGAAACTTTGGCATCATAGGTTGGGGCATCCTTCAATTGGTGTTGTCAAGAAACTAAGATTGATGAATAAAAGTGTTGATAGTTTCTTTGATCCTTGTGATGTGTGTGCACAGTCTAAACAGACTATAACTCAATTTTCTATAAGTGATAGCCATAGTGAACAATTGTTTTAATTGTTACATGAGGATGTTTGGGGGCCTTATTGAACACAATCACTCTATGGTGCTTTTTATTTTTTAACAATCGTTGAAGATTACAACAAGTGTCCTTAAACTTATTTGATGCGGAAAAAGGATCAAGTTAGTTCCTTATTGAGTATTTTTTTCAAAATGGTGAAGCATCAGTATTCTGCTTCAGTTAAAGTTGTTAGAAGTGATAATGGGGGAGACTTTGTGGGTTCTAAATGTCAACAGATTTTTCATGATCATGACATTGTTCATCAACGGACATGTATATATAGTCCTCAACAGAATGGCAGGGTAGAAAGGAAACATAGACATATTTTGCAGATGTCTAGAAGTTTGTTGCAACAGGCTCATCTACCTAAAAAGTTCTGGGGTGATGCTATACTTCATGATACTTCTTTGATCAATAAGTTTCCATCTTTTGTGTTGAATTGGAAGAATCCATATGAGGTGCTACTTAGAAGACCACCAGAATATAGTGCTTTGCGAGCATTTGGGTGTTTGTGTTATATGACAAATGCTAGTCCTAAGAAGGACAAGTTTGATGTTAGAGCAAAAAAATGTTTTTTTTGGGCTTTGTTTCTGGTCAGAAAGGGCATAAGGTGTATGATATCTCTTCTCAGTAGTTATATACCTCCAAGGATGTGGTGTTTCATAAAACCTTATATCCTTTTATTGATATTCCTTCTTCTGATGTAGGAGCTCCCATTCCAGTGTATCCTATAACTAATTATCCTTCGTATTTTCTAAAGGTTGTTCATGAAAGTCATGCAGATGATCCTATTCCTTCACCTGCCGATGTTGTTCCTCTGCTTACCACTGACAATCCAGTTACAGTGGATGATGATGTACCCGTGGCAGATGTCTTACCCACTTCAAGTGAAGTTGTCCCTCTCTGAAGAACAACCAAGAACTTAAGAGGACCACATTGGCTTTCAGATTATGTTGTTAACAATGCTGTTTGTTATTTCAGCAGCACTGCACTATGTACTTCTCCGCACATGTCTGCTACTTTTCCTTTTTGTAAGAATCCTACACTTTCTCCAGATTATCTTCATTTCTTAGTTCATGTTAATGTTATGAAGGAGCAACGAAGTTATAAAGAAGCAAAAGAAATTCCAGAATGGGTTACTGCCATGAACACCAAACTTCAAGCACTGGAGAAAAACAAAAGTTGGCTTCTTACTAATTTGCCTAAAGGAAAGAAGGCCATAGGGAGTGAGTGGGTTTACAAATTGAAGCTCAAATTTGATGGCACTCTTGACAAACATAAAGCACGGTTAGTTGCAAAAGGGTACAATCAAGTGTATGGGGAAGATTACTATGACAGTTATTCTCCGATTGCAAAAGTTGTCACGGTGAGACTATTCATGGCTATAGCAACTGCAAAAGTTTGGCCTCTGTATCAAATAGATGTTAACAATACTTTTCTTCATGGTTTTTTAGATGAGGAAGTCTACATGATCCCAGCTGAAGGTTATATAACAGCAAATGAGGGTCAGTTTTGCAAGTTACTGAAGCCTCTTTATGGTTTAAAGCAGGCTTCTAGACAATGGAACACTGAATTAACTAATTTTCTGCTTGATTTTGGTTTTCTTCAATCTCCTTATGATCACTGCCTGTTTGTTCTAGACAAGAATGATTTTTTTTTATGTTACTTGTCTATGTTGATTATTTACTCATTAATGGGAGTTCTAATGGTGAAATTTGCGGTTTGAAACGGGCATTAGGTGAGAGGTTCACAATTAAGGATTTAGGCTTAGCAACATATTTCTTGCGATTAGAGGTCTTTTGAACTTCGAATGGCATTTTTTTTAATCAAAGAAAGTATGTCTTGGATTTATTAGATGATGCAAGTCTTTTGGCAGCCAAACCTAAGAAATTCCTTTTCCAAAGGGTTCTATTCTAGAACGTGATGACAGTCCTCTTCTTGAGGATCCTTAAAAGTACAAGAGTTTAGTTGGGAGGCTTCTCTATTTAGGCTTTACTAGGCCTGATATCACCTATGTTGTGCAACAATTAAGTCAATATTTGCAGATGCCTAGAGAAAATCATCTGAAGAATGTGTTTTAAGTTTTGAAATATTTGAAGAATGCTCCTTCTATGGGATTATTTTTTTCAGCTAACAATGATTTGAGACTTATAGTTTGTTCTGATGCAGACTGGGCTTCTTGCGAAGTCAGCAGGAAGTCTTTAACTGATTTTTGCATCTATTTGGGTGATTGTCCTATTTTCTGGAAGACCAAGCGTCAACATACTGTTTCTCGAAGTTTAACTGAAGTTGAATATAAATCTATGGCTTCCACAGTGTGCGAGTTGATGTGGATCACTTATTTGTTAGACAATTTGAAAGTTCCAGTACAGAAGCCTATTCCTTTGCAATGTGATAGCAACTCTGCTATTCATACCACTTCTAACCCTGTCTTCTATGAATGAACTAAACACATTGACATTGATAATCATGTGGTTCGTAATCAATTCAAGCAAAGGTTAATTGCTCAAGTTCATATTCCTTCGCATCTTCATATTGCTGATTTGTTTACCAAACTCCTTCCTTCCTCTTTATTTCGTAGCTTATTTTCCAAGTTGGCTTTGTTTGATGCTCACCAAAGTCCAACTTGAGGGGGGCATGAAGAATGTATATATATTTAATTGTTGTAAATAGTTAGCAGTTAGCAGTTTATTACTTAATTCATTTAGCAGTGTCACTACAACACGTGTTTTATTTCTGTATAAATAGTGGTTTTATCACTCATTTTGGTTTTCTTGCTCTGTTTAAATTCTCTACACTTCTTTGCCAAAGTCAAATTGAGGTTGCAATTAGAGTTGAATTTATATATATAGTTTGAAATGTATCTGATATACTGGGGGACTAGTGACTTCAGGCACACATAATGCCACAACATGGCTACCAGGCTCCATATTTTCTGCTTCATACTGCCTTGCTTACGATTCATATGCTCAGCCTCCTTGAAAAAATTTTCAGCTTTCTACCAAATATTTTCTGTTTGGGCTTTGTACTAAGATGTACAATGAAATATCAAGTTACATCTTGCCTGATTCAGAAAGGATCCTCTCAATTTCTTCCAGCAGGCGTTCTTTTTCTTCCGTCAATCCCTCATTCTGTTTCTGAAGTTCTTCAATCTGCTTAGTCTGCTCAGAATCCTTCCTGAAATATAATTCCACAAGGGTCCAGTTATTGCATAAACTCTGAAAGCAGAACACCTTGTAATTGGAGTCCTAACAATTTACAAAACTGAGACAGCAAAGGAAAACTGAACCATTGGGTCCATAATGTTGGCTGACAAAACTTATTCCGAGTTTCTGATAATGCAATTGCAAGTGAATAAGTATGCATTACCTATTCATAAAAGATAAGTTAAGTTTGAGTGACCGGACTTCCTTTTCAAGATTTTCACACCTCTTCAACACTGCTTGCATATCAGACGGAACTGCCGGCACCAAGTTTCTTTCTTTTGCCTCGGCCATTCTACAGCCCCAAGAAAATGCAATGTAAGTCCAAACTTCCTGGGCATAATCATATCTATACATGTATTGATTGACCTCTGTATTTACGTTGGTAGATTCAGTTTCTTATTCATTGGCCTAAACACTGGAAAATTGACAGACACTTCGTAATTGGCAGCAATCTGATAAATTAGACCTAAGCTTCCAAATGATATGAAAAATTTCCAATGACGAAGATGATACGAATATGATCATGCTTACTTTCGCGAGCGCTCCACTCTGCGTTTTTTAGTTGGATCCACCTTTTCATCTGGCAGAATTATTGTTGGTCAGAGAGAATGATGTGACACATAACAATTACTAAATAACATCCACAATGTAAAATCTGTTTATTCTTAAACGAGTACTACACATAGTTAATATGATCAAATAACGGAAGCAAACACCGCAAGATGTGGAATTATTTCACTCTCTTAACGTTAAATCTTAATTGCTTATTGAGACGTTAGAAAGACGATTCAATTTTAACGCTGATATGCATCAAAAAGATTCAACATCACATACATTTGCAGTTTGAGCGTGTTTATCATTTAAGAGGAGAACTAAAAGGTGAAGCACTGGACAATTGTTTCTTTAATGCAGTCCTACAGCGAGCAACAAATGTCGAAGAGTTCCATGTCATGCCAGAAAAGTTCACAGGATAAGTGATTACCTGAAACAGCTGATGTCTCAGATCCATATCGGACTAGACCTCCCTTCTACACCAAATTATTAGATTAAATCAAGAGAATGGAACAAAAAGTTGGTCAAGTATTTTTCCATCAAAGAAATAGGAATACCTTTCTATCATCCTTCAAGTTGTCAATTATCCGCTCTCTGATATCTGCATTTGAATAACTTCTCTTCAACAACACATGAACTAGGATTCATCTACAATTTCAAAGTGTAAAATGGTTCTGCTATTCAGAGCCAAAGAACTCCTATCAACTTATGGCAGGAACTTTTGGATTATGTCCATGATTGTGTGTGGCAAAGGCTGAGTTGAAATTCTATGTTGTTGTCATCTACATACAGAATGTGAGGTGCATTTTGGGTAAAATGAAGAGTTCCATGGTTAAATGCTCGACTCTTCTTCAGAGTGATAAGATATACTGGTGAAACTATAGTTAGTAGCAGGAAGTTAAGAAGGGTCGTGGGGTATATGCAAAGCAACATAGAAGAGTATGACAATTGAGAAAAATTATCGAATTAACATTATCTATTTTAAATAGTACTTCACCTCGAAGTGAACTGATAAGAAAGTGAGTGTAATGAACAGCCCTCTTAATTTTGAGTCTAGATCTCCTGTTCAATATTATGGTGTCTTATTCTGTCTAATGAATCTCAGCCATTTATTTATATAGGTCCCGCGTAAATTGCGCGTGGATCTCGCGTGAGTCCTACAAAATAAATGACTGAGATTTCATGGGACAGAATAAGAAAGAGTAAACTGGACAGAGGATCTTGTCTCCATAATTTTCAGATCAGATGTGGAGAAAAATTGGCATCTGAAGAAGCAAACTAGTAATATATGCAGCTGTTTGTGTGTACCTTTAACTCTAGATCCATTTTCTGAGCTTCTTCGGTTTTCAACCTCTATTTTCGAGCTCTCGCAGATGGTTGGCACTTGATTTGAGTTGCTGGTACCGTCGCATACATCAAAACCAGATGAAACCACTGGTGCAGCTGCAGAAGATTCACTCTGAGAAGGTTCTCGGGAAACGGCAGTTAGTTGAATTGCATTTACAGGATTTCCAAAACCTTCCAAGTCGAAAGGTATGGATCCTTGAAAGCTCTGCAATATCCCAGGACCTTTAAGTTGGTCAGGGCTTATTTCTTGATAAGTTCCTGGCGTCTCAAGAACGCTATTTCCGTTTGCTTGAGCATAACCATAGTTGACTGTTACTTCTTGAGTTAGGGGAAGTGCGTTACAACTATCTTCGACAGTTTCTTTGTCCATCTGTTTGTTTAGTTTCTTGCGTTCTAGTGTACCCTTTAGCATATTTACAACAGAGGAAACTCTGTCCCCATTTCCCACCTGTGGGTTGTTGAAGGTAGAGGAAGAAGAATTGGAGGTGAAAATGAATGCATCCAATTGATTGGCAGCGTCCTGCGTTGGAAGGTCGACGAAACCGTTTGGATCTGCAAATTCTTGTTTCAAATTGTTTAGACCAACCGCAGAAGCAGTCTGCACTGGTCCCATGCCTAAAGTTGAATGAGAAGTTTGCATGGCAGCATACCTTTTCCTGAAAAAGAAGCAGTCTCCGATTAGAAAATGATGATCTCTACCTTTTGAAATATCAACATTTCTGCAAGAAATACAGAAATACTGTATCAGTAGCTCCAACAATTTTATTGTTGTTGAGAACGTTGATACCGTAGCTCAGACGATCTACTTCTCGTCATGGGTTGACAACTATGAAACCAGGCCTGTAAAAAATCAAAGAAACCTTCAAAGAATCCTCCTTCACGTCAAGTTTCACTGAATAACAAAACATCACAAACCTTGGCCAGATATAAATTACTGGCTTGCATACTTCTCTCCACAGCATTCCTGGCAATCATTACAAGGAAATTAAGAGTGAACATCAGGATGCTCTAATTTCCTGTCGATCGGTACTAGATCCTAGGATCTGCAGACGTCAAATTACGTAGAGCAGATAGAAAGGGGCCGCAGAAACCTGATTGAGTCTTGATTGAGATCTTCAGAGATTTCTTCGTCTACTGGATTGATTTGTGCAAATACATCATTGCTTCTTTTCTTTTGCAGTGTTCCCCCGTGATGCTGATTTGACAGATTTGATAGCTCAGTGGAAATCCTGTAACGAAAATTGTGATATATTTTTGGACAGACATGCCTTATGGAACTGAACTATAATTCAACAAATGGTGGTGCTGCAATAGGAATTAATTACACGAGAAAAACGGAAAAGAAAGGTCATTAACTCCTAAAGAGGTGACACAGGTATCTTTCTGAAAGCACAAAGCTTCAAATCAAAACCAAATGCTTTCGGAATTTCAAATGTTGCTACAACGATGCAAGTGTGATCAACAAACTAAAGTTAAGACTTTCTATTATCAGTTTGTAGGGACTATGGATAGAGGGTTAGTAGCAGGCATAGATGGAATCAATTCAATGACTTAAATAAATCCACTAACCTCCGTGATGATTGCCGTGCCCGATGTGCTGTGCCTGATGGAAAGACATTAGTCTGGAAGAGGAATTAGAAATGCAGCAATCAGATTCAGAATTGCAAGGGGAAATTGTAAAAGAAAATTAATAGTTTAATCAAACACCACGTATGAGCAACTGGTATTGAATTGCTAAAACTTGCTATTTCAGATTGGTAGTCGCTCATGCTTGAATCAGTTTCTTGACAGAATTTCGTCTGGTCGAGCAAAAAATTCTGCTGCTATTTTTTTTGAAAATACACGAATAAAAATGACAAAATTTTCAAAGAAAGAAGTGCCTGCAACAAAACACACTTTTCTTCTTGTTGAAGAAGGAAAAGAGCTGAAAATAACATTCAAAGCTGAATCAAGATTCTTCAGCTGAATATTGCATGACTAACAACTCATAAAAGAAGTTGCTTTTTTTTGTTTTTTATTTTGGGTTACTTGCCTCTCCATTTGTAAGCCAACTTTTGAAGAGCTCTTCGCTATCTGTGCGAAGGTTCTGAGAAAGATTCTTGAATCCCAACATTTCCATGGTGGGTGCAGACACGCCAATTGATGTCTCCATCAAGGATTTGATAAATAATTCTTCACTTGTGTTCCTGTACATGTCTGAAAACCCTCTTCCCTGTGTGTCCATCTGAATTTTCTCTCCTTCACCCCACTGATAGAAGCTCCTATAGTGCTCACCTTCACTCTCCGACTTCCCGAACGATTCATCTACCCACCTTCCCTTGTTTCCATCATTGACCATAACAATAATTTTTGACAAAAACCAAGACCAAACTCCTCAGTACATGATGTATGGATCGTTCCTATCAATGGAAAGCATGATCTCAAACGTTTATTTCCCAACAATTATAAAGGAAAAGGCTGGGAATCCTATAACCTCTGCAGTCTAGATGCTGAAACTAGAACAGAGAAATTGCTAGTGACAGGAGACTGTATTTGTACCTAGTCACCCTTTAATAACCGGCAATCAGTTGACCATTGCATTTGTACTTACGCAAGAAGATAGAAACCGCAAGTGGTCGTAAAGACAAATGGTACTAATAACAACACCAAAAACAACATTTGCATTTGTATGCATATATAAATATAATATGCCAAACAATTTACAGTAACATTACAAAAAAAGAAAAATTCAACTCCCACAAGGTTACATGTCATCTAAAACAAGTGAAGTTTTGAGGGAACAATCAGAAATAATCCTCAGCTAAACTAACTATATCAAGGAAACTTTTAGTTCCAAGCACGAGGGACGGGATTACAACATGCTGTACTTTACCCCCAAAAGACTACCTCATACATTGAACACGTTGCTTGATTGAATGTTTGAAATTTTTTGAGTTGGATTGAAAACATCCATATCATTTTCTTTTCATATTATATTATATTAACTTTATATTGAAGTTTGGAAAATAATAGATTCCTTTCAAGTTAGGAGCTTTGCTACCCATGTTACAAATACCAAAAGGTCTATATTATTGTTTTCGTGTAATTACTATACAATAATATTACCAAAAAAAATCAATTCTTGGGTCTTGGCTAAGTTTAAGGACTCTCGAGCAAAATACCCTTCGTATATAGACTATTTATGGTGTGTAATAATAGGTATATATAGTTTCATTATCAGGAAAGAGATAGGGGTATATTGGAGTTTAAGGGGATCACTCAATAATATAAGATTCTACATTTGTCATTTTCTTTAGGGTAATTTGATTGTTGAATAGTGTCTCCGAGAAAAGAAATGGTCGTGGAGGAAAAAATAATTAAATGAATTAAAAAATTATATGTAGATTAAAAATGTAGATTTGGGTACATAAGACAAAAAGTTGTGATTGAAGGAATGACAGAGATGTTTTTGTGCCGTTGAGACTAGATTTTCTTTTTTTGTTTTTTTTGTCTCCCAGGAGGTGTCCACTGGGTCGAAGCCGGTGACTAATCCCCCTTCGCTGCCTGATACATCCCATATGGGGGCTACAGCTGGCCCAGGAGTTCGTTCCGTTCCCAAGGGCAAGGATCGAACCTGGAACCTCTTGGTTAAGCGATGAGAGTATGCGCCACTCACACCAACCTACTGGGTTACTAGATATCTTTTTTTTTTGCTTTGGATTAAACTCAAGAGGTAACTTCAGGTATAGGTGAGTTGGTAAGGAGTTCTTCTGATTTAAGTAAAATCGCGGATTTGAATCTTCCTTATGTATACAGCTGCTTAAAATTTGAAGCCAGAGCTTTATCTTCTGTAAGAGATGTGGTTCAGCCTGATTCTGGTGAGATTGAACGTTACTGCTTGGATCCATGAAGCTGGTAGATATAAACTCTGAAGCACATGC
>JAOSBK010000005.1:12530575-12547675 GCA_027568895.1 Erythroxylum shatona | reverse complement strand
GATTAGTATTGTGTCAGTTTTGGGCCTTCTATGCTTATGTGTGCTTGTGTGTGGTCCGAATGTTGGGCCTCGGAGACAGGGTCCAACAGCTTCATTTGCCGTGTTTTTTTTATCGTGTTAGAGTCGATTTCTGCTTTTCAGTTGATTTCAGTAGTATAAATGTAGAGGTTATTAATGAATAAAGCATCCCTTTGCATAATACGCTTTCTTATCTTTCATTTTAATATTTTCCTCTGTTCTCTCTCTTAAAGCATAGAATTTGTTTCTGGTTTTTATCCTTAAGTCCAACAAATTGGTATCAGAGCTTATCTTCTTGAAGGATCTGTGAAATGGAAGGCGAGGCAAATTTTTCACAAAATGTTCCTAGCTTTGACGGAGAAGATTATCAACATTGGGCAGTGAGAATGGAAGCCCATTTGGAAGCATTTGATCTTTAGGAAGCCATGGAAAAGGATTATGATGTTGTTCAACTGTCAGAAAATCCCACCAAGGCACAGATAAAAAATCATAAGGATCGAAAAACCAGAAAAGCAAAGGCAAAACCATGTTTGTTTACAGTTGTTTCAAAGAACATCTTCACCAAAATTATGGGTCTCCAAACTGCTAAAGCAATTTGGGATTATTTGAAGGGAGAGTATGCTTGAGATGAAAGGGTGTAAGACATGAAAGTGCTTAATCTAATAAGGGAATTTGAGCTGCAAAGGATGAAGGAGTCAGAGACAGTCAAAGAATACTCAGACAGGCTACTCGACATCGTTAACAAAGTAAGGTTACTTGGTGCTGAATTTTCTGATTCACGAATTGTTCAAAAAAATTTAGTTACTGTACCTGAAAAAAATGAATCGTCAGTTACCACTTTGGAAAATACAAGGGATCTGTCAAAGGTCACATTGGCAGAGTTATTGAATTTTCTGCAGGCTTAAGAGCAAAGAAGGATAATGAGACAGAATGATTTTATTGAGGGAGCTCTTCTAGTCAAGCACCATGATGCTAAGAGGAATGATCGCACGACAAACAACCAAAATCAACCTTGTCAGCACTGTAGCAAAATGGGTCATCCATCATATAAATGCTGGAAAAGACCAAATGTAAAGTGTACAAAGTGCAACCAGTTGGGACATGAAGCTGTAATTTGCAGAAGCAAAAATCAAAAGCATGAAGAAGATGCTCAACTAGCTGATCAAGATGAAGAAGATCAGATGTTTATAGCAACATGTTATTCCTCCATATGTAATTCAGACTGTTGGTTGATCGATAGCAATTGTACAAACCACAAGTCTTACGACAAAACCCTCTTCAAGGTACTAAAGCCCACTGAAATCACAAAGGTTAGGGTCAAAAATGGCATCTATATTCCTGCAAAAGGAAAGGGGATCATTGCAATCTCAACAGTCTCAGGTATAAAAACAATTACTGATGTTCTTTATGTACCTCAAATTGACCAAAATCTATTGAGTGTGGGCCAGCTACTTGAAAAAGAATTCAAAGTGACATTTGAAAATAGGCACTATGTCATTCATGATGCCACTGGAGAATATATTTTGCAAGTTAAAATGAGGGATAAAACCTTCTCATTCGATCCAACTGAAGAGAAGTAAGTAGCCTTTCCAACAGAAACCAACCTCGCTGAAATTTTGCATAAGAGGCTCGGGCATTGTCATCTTAGACGGATGTTAGAAATGAAGAAGAATGATGTGATAAAAGACTTACCAGTTCTGGCTGATTATTTGTCAAATTTTTATACTTGTCAGTTTGGTAAACAACATAGGTTGTCATTCCCAAAACCATCTTGGAAAGCATCACAAAAGCTGCAACTAATTCACACCGACATTGCTGGACCTCAAAGTGAACCGTCATTACAAGGTAGTACTACATTCTTTTTATTGATGATTTTATTCGAATGTGTTGGATTTTTTTTCTTGAAATATAAGTTAGAAGTTGCTGGAGTTTTTTGGAAAATCAAGAAAATGGTGGAAAATCAAAGTGGCTACAAAATTCAATTTTTGAGGTCGGATGATGGAAAGGAATACACCTCTATGCAATTCAACTTGTTTTATGAAGAAGCAGGTATTGAACACCAACTTACTATTCCTTACACTCCACAACAAAATGGAGTCAGTGAAAGGAGGAACAGATATGTAATGGACATGGTAAGATGCATGATATATGAGAAGGAGTTACCTAAAAATTTATGGGCAGAGGCTGCAAATACAGCAGTGTTTCTACAAAATCATCTTACAAGCAAGGTTGTGAAGGATAAAACTCCATTTGAGCTACAGTATGGTTATAAACCTTCACTCAAATTTCTTAAAGTTTTTGGCTACGTTTGTTTCACTCATGTTCCACAGGTTAAGCGTGATAAGCTTGATAAAAGGGCCACTCCAGGCATATTTGTGGGATATAGTTCAGTTTCCAAAGCCTACCGAGTGTATCATCCACAAATTAGAAAATTGACCATTACTAGAGATTTTCATTTCAATGAAGATGAGCAATGGGATTGGGATTCACAAAAACCAGCTACACTTCTACAGGAATTTAATCCCTCAGTAGATCAAGAAGAAGATCAGTGGTTGAATGAATTAGTTGATGATCCTCCAGTTAGAGGAACAAGATCTTTGGCAGATATATACTAGACATACAACGTGGTAGTTTGTGAGTCTGCTGGACATGAAGAAGCTCTTAAGAATCCAAAATGGAAAAAAGCAATGGAAGATGATATGTCAATGATTCAGAAAAATAAAACTTGGGAATTAGTTGACAAACCCAAAGATAGAAAAATCATTGGAGTAAAGTTGGTGTTCCGAACAAAGTTCAACATAGATAGCTCTATCAACAAATACAAAGCCAGGCTTATCGTTAAAGGATATGCTCAGATTTTTGATGTTGATTACTCCGACACCTTTTCTCTTGTTGCTCGATTAGACACAATCAGAATGTTTCTAGCCATAGCAACACAAAAAGGTTGGAAGGTTTTTCAATTAGATGTCAAATCTGCTTTTTTGAATGGTGTGTTGCAGGAGGAGATATATGTGAAGCAGCCGGCTGGATTTGTAGTACAAGGAGAAGAAGATAAAGTTTACTTGCTAAAAAAGGATCTCTACGGATTAAAACAGGCGCCTAGAGCATGGTACAACAGGATAGATGATCATTTACAGAGTCTGGGCTTTATTAAAAGCTTATCAGAGGCTACTCCTTATGTTAAACGCAATGACAATGATGTTCTTATTGTATCACTTTATGTTGATGATCTCTTGGTGATAGGAAACAATGGTTTGCTGGTTGAGGAATTCAAATAGGAGATGAAGCAAGTTTTTTAAATGACAGATCTTGGTCTTATGACTTATTTTCTTGAGATGGAAATTAAACAAAGCCACAATAAAGTATTCATTTGCCAGAAAAAATATGAGAAAGAAAATTTGAAGAAATTTCAGATGAAGGAATGCAGAGCAGTAAGCACACCAATGAATTAAAAAGAGAAGTTGAGCAAGGAAGATGGAGCTAATAAAGTTAATGAAGGCTATTATAGAAGCCTGATTGGTTGTATCATGTACCTCACTTTAATAAGGCCTGACTTCTTGTTCGTTGTAAGTTTCTTATCTCGATTTATGCATTGTGCTAGTGAGTTGCATTTAACTACAGCAAAAAGGGTGTTAAGGTATATCAAAGGTACAGTTGATTATGGTGTCAAGTTTGGAAAATGCAAAAATTTCAAGCTATGTGGATTTTCGGATAGTGATTGGGCTGGTTCAGTTGATGACATGAAAAGTACATCAGGATATTGTTTCAGTTTTAGTTCAGGTGCTTTCTCATGGTGTTCAGAAAAATAAGAGATTGTTGCACAATCCACAGCAGAAGCTGAATTTATTGCAGCAACAGCAGCTGTCAATCAAGCTTTATAGCTGAACAAGCATTTGTGTGATCTGAATATGGAGCAAGAGAATTGTACAGAGATTTTTGTTGACAATCAGGCTGCAATTGCAATTTCTCACAATCCTGTGTTTCATGGGAAGACAAAGCATTTCAATATCAAGCTATTCTTCTTAAGAGAGGTGCAACAAAATGGAGATGCAACTCTGGTCTACTGCAAATTCGAAGATCAGTTAGCAGACCTATTCACAAAACCACTTCCAGTCAACAAGTTTGAATTTCTAAGGCAGAAGATTGGAGTTTGCAGTGCCAAAAGCAAGGAGGAGTGTTAGATATTTGCTTATTGGGACTTTAAACTCTCACGTGATTCTCATGTGTTATTTATTTATTTATTCAAGTCTTTATTTATTCAAGGTCTTATCTCTTTGGAGGCAAAACAGAGTAGACCAAGTCTTTAGAATCTATAAACGTGCTCTCAAGCACTACTTCAGTTGCTGTTTTTCTAATCGTGTTAGAGTCGATTTCTGCTTTTCTGTTGATCTCAATAGTATAAATGTAGAAGTTATTCACGAATAATATTATCCCTTTGCATAACAAGTTTTCTTCTCGTTCATCTTCATATTTTTCTCTGTTCTCTCTCTAAAAAGCGTTGAATCTGTTTCTGTTTTTTATCCTTAACTCCAACACAACCTCACGGACAGTGTAACAAGCAGGAGAGTCCAGTGACAAACCAATTTTCTCCAATGCCTGCAACCCACTTTCAACATTGAGAAGGTTGATTAGGATGTGCCTCCATTCTTTATGTCAAATATATGCGTCTCTAAGCATGTTAAACTGTAGTAGAAAAACGAAAACAATAAGATTTTAAGTATTTACTAATGCAAAACTTTGCCAACGTTATATGCACTGACGTGAAACAATTAGATACAAGAATATAAACTTCCAGAAAATACCTCATATATATCACTAAGACTCGCCGTGTTTTGGCCTTTATCTTGAATCAGGTCTTTGCATTGGCGGCCTGTTCTGTTCACATTGTTTCATTCAACTTTTTAACTTGAAATCTGTCAATCTACTTCCATAGCAAAACCCCAACTTTAAGATTGAAATATAGGTTTGCATATATTCCAGTACACGCTGCTGTTTCATGTTCGCTACATCAGTTGCCTGTCGCTAACACCACCTCCAACCACGGGCACTCATCTAAAATGCACTAATAAGACGTTATGGTTAAATTTGTCCCATTTTTATTACCATGTGGTTCCCATGTCAACGGAAATTATTTAATTTTTCCAAAAGAAAAATGTCACATGTTGATATGCATCTAGTGGAGAGGGTAATGTACAAAAATGCATAATTCTTTTTGTATCATTTTACAAGAAAATGAAATTACCATATTTCTTTTTGAAAATCAGGAACATCCCCAGGCCCACCCATTTGGTCTTTTCTTTCTGCTTGACGATGAGCATCCTGCCCGGCTGCCACTTGAGGTCGTGCTTGTTTGTATTTATTCCTTTCGTTCCTATGCCAATTCCACGAGCAGTATCAAGAATATGATTCCAGAATGATTACCAAACCCATATGGGCTACCTGATCCTCTTGTTCTCGTTACTTGATACTTCCATCTCATACTGTGCTCATCACTTCTTTTCCTCTGTACAACCTCCCAAGCATTGCGGCAAGAGTCTCAGAAATCTTTATCTTACCACCCAAATATGAGATGATGGTTTGCATCCACAGAATACCACATGTAAAAGGGTGAAAACAAAATGCTTTCAATCAGACATCCAACATCTTAATGGAAATAAAAACACATGCTTGTACACGTTATTCTGCCTATAAAACCAGTTAATGAAAACAGAATTGAAGAGTAGCATTTAGTCTTAGTAATACAAATAATTTCCATGTGAGGGAGAAGAGAAACAGAATTCTCCCAGCAAAGCTCACCCGTTGACGGGATGTGATACAAGTTAGGCTCAGCAATCTCCAAATTTGCTCATCATATTAAAGTTTCCAGAAACGGAACCCCACATTTATAACAATTAGTTCCATCATACATTGCTGTGCTACAAGATGCAACATTACAACCTAGAAAGACGAAATTCACCAAGTTTCATCAAGGCACCTTATGGTGCTTATTACACTTTGATTTATCATGTGCATCTATCATCTTCATAAAACAAGGACGATAAATAGCTTTTGGTGCATTTTCCTCGGTACATAAGGACATTGTAGTGCCTAGAGCACATGAAGCTAATACCCATTTGCCAGTAACCTCCTTACAAACTCAACAGATACAGTAGAAGGATACTGGTTACGGCCTTAAGCAAGATTCACATCAAAGATATGTTCTTTCCAAATCAGCTAACTACTATTGCTAACCTTCGGGGGAGTCAATAATACCAGTATTAGTATCATGAAGGTCCGGGAGGTCAGTACTGATAGAGAACCTCATCCATCTCTTTTTCTCAGCATAGGTCAGACAAGGCTGCATCACGAGGCCAATTACCATGGCAATGACGCTTATAATCATAACTTTCAGTGTTGACAAAGCTAACACAGCACAAATTAATATGGTGGGCGGAACACACATAAGAATGGATCCAACTGTTCCCAAAGGTATCTTGTAAGGCCGAGAAGCAGCTGGATATATGATCCTTAATCGTACGAACGCAATAAATTCCAGTATCATTCCAAAACAGTACAGGAAATTCTCTGCAGCCACAATCTCTTGGAAGCTTAACCATGACAACAAAACCACTCCTGAAGCTGAAAATAATATCCCCAACAACGGAGTCCCATAACGAGATCTCCTAGCAAAGCACTCAGGAAGCATTCCTCGTTCTGCCATTCCCAAAAGCTGGAAAGAGTCACTGCTCATCTCAGCCACAAACATTCCCATGTTTGACATTGCTGCTGCCCCTTGTACCCACCATCTCAGCCAAACTCCCCCAAGTATTTTAGCAATATCTGAGAAGTATCCATCAGTCCATAATTCAGGGTCCAGTGGAACAGCTCCAGTACCAATCAGAATAGGGAAAAAATAACTGGTAACAACCAAGATCAAAGCATAGCACAGAGCTTGAGGAAGAGTTTTCTTTGGGTTGTCTACCTCTCCAGCAAGTGTACTTATCGAGTCCCAATAGTTTAAATTCCAAAAAAGAGTGTTCAGATACAAATTCCAGTCCACCTTTCCAAAATCCACCACAAGCCATCTTGAAGGCTTCAACCTTGGTATCGCAACAAGCCCCATAACTATGAAAGGAAGCAGTGACAAGATGCCCAAAAGAACTGCAGCCCATCCCACAATTGTTAGACCCCTATAGTTCATGTAGGTGAGCACAATTATCAAAGCTAAAGTTGCCAAAACTCTTAACCAACCACTACCTAAAGATGGAATTCCCGACTTGAGATAGTCAAGAAAAAGAACTGGGTACAAAGCATTATCAATCACTCCACTCAGCCATTTCATCCATCCTTGCTGGAAACCCCAGTAAGGACCAAGGGCAGATGAAACCCAGACAACATAGCCTCCATTCTCTGGGAACATAGTACCCATCTCAGCTGTAATCAAAGCCTCAGGTATGCTCCATATAAATGGAAAGACTAAGAAGCCAAGAAGGGCCAGAAGCGGACCAGCGGCCTGGACGCTATCCTCAACCCCAAAAGGGCCTCCGGAGACCTCATAAAAGATCAGGAAGATGAGGGGTAAAACTGAGACTTTCTTTAGGTTATCTAATCTCGGGGAAGGGACGTCGTTTACATTGATACCCACATACCCAACACCATTGTACTCTCCCATCGCAACTGAAGCTCGTTTATTTGCTTTGCTCCTGAGTTTCTGCGCTCAGACGAAGTTACCAAAACCCAGATTCTTCTCAATCAAACACAAAATGAAAAATGAACTAGCTATGTTAGAATCAGAGCATCTCAAATAAAAGTGACAGCAGTATAGTAAATAACGCTTCAGCAACAAAAAGAAAGCAGCTTTTAAGTATAAACAGACACAGACAGCTAGTCAAAACTAAATTCAAACCCTGAAAACAAAAAGAATCACTTTAAACAACAAATTGCTTTTCTGAGTAGGCAAGAAAAATGCATTTAATAAGATGCAGAAATCCGTGAAAAAAAATCATAAAATCCATGCAACAGACGAAACCACTCAAAATGTAACACGGAAAACGGAGGGAGTACGGCATGTAAAGTGTGAATTAAAAGTAAAGAGATGAAAGTGCAGAGAAAGAAGAGATTGGGATGGGGTTGGGATTAGGATTGGGGCTGCGGAGTATACCATGAAAGAGCAGGAAACGGCATGGAAGAGGGAGATTAGATAGATAGATTTGTAGTTTTATCATTAATGAAACCGAAAAAGAACCAAACCTATCACTCACTGTCTCCGTCTGTCATATCTCCATATGCTTTCAATTCCCAAGTCCCAAGTCCCCAACCCGTACCTTAATGATAATAAGTTCAGTATTTTTTACTGTTTCTTTTTTCTCCTAAGTAATATTATTCTAAAATTGACTTTTCAGCAAAGCAAATTGCGTAGTTTTATTATTAATTTTTTCTGTAAAAAATTGTTAGCACATATTACGCTTCGTTCAGACTTAGCCATGCAACAGAAAAGTACCTGTTAAAAGCATTTAATCCCATATTCTAAAAGAACTTTTTTATAGCTATTATTTATTATTTTGTGTATATTACTTGAAAGCCCTGATTCAATGTGATTGGATCATTGGAATGCGGCTACTATACATATATGCATAAGAGCATTCAGAGTTCTAAAAGAAGAAACTCAATCAATAGGGTTGGGTTCATGAGGTCTTGGCCTACGGATAATAATATGAAATTTTGGATTCCTTCCAACCAAAGTCTAGTTTCAATTAAATTTCAATGATATGCTCCAAAATCAGCAATTGGTTTCTTAATATTAGTAAATGCTTCTCCAACTGAGAAATTTTTAGTATGAAAACCCTTGTTTTCATTCTCATTATAGCTAAGACTATATAATGTACAAAGAAGATGTTTAATTTAGCTAAACTAAGAAATTGGGAAACTACTTCCTAAATAAATGTCTATCATATCTCTTAGTCATATATACAGAATACACAGAATATTACAAATATGTACATAATATTTCTCTTACCAGGTATTGGAGATTGGTGAACAACACATCTACTGTCGCCTATAGCATATTATCACTAAGAGAGTCTTTTTGGTAACCTGTATATACGACTTATATAGTGTGAGCAAGCGGCGGGAGCTATGGAATTGACTTATTGAGCTGAGTATTAACAATAGACTACCATGGGTGCTAATGGGGGATTTTAATTGTGTTCGCCGAGCTACAGATCGCATGGGTTGTAAACCACCTACTGCTTACTTATTGAAAGATCTACAGGAGTTTTGTGTGTCTTTGGGCCTTGAAGATGCTCCTTCCCGAGGAGAAATATTTACTTGGCAGAAAAATCACTTATGGGCTAAACTGGACCATGTGCTTGTAAATAATTTTTGGGATACCAATGAATGGTACTGCTTGGCTCACTTTCTTTCTATGCAAATTGACTTTGACCATTGCCTAGTTGTTATGAACTTAACCAACAGGAAATGCATGAGAACATGCCGTTTAAATTCTTCAATCTTTGGGTTAATCATCCTCGATTTTTAGATATAGTTGACTCTACCTAGAACTCTTTTGTTGTTGGTACTGCACAATTTGTGCTCACCTCTAAGCTAAAGGCGTTGAAAGCTCCCTTCAAAAATCTAAATCATGAAGCTTATGGGCATATTTCGAACAAAGCTAAGGATGCGCAGAGGGCATTTCAGATGGCCTACCAAGAATCTCTGCGCCATCCCACGAACTCATTCCTTACAGACCAGCTGAAATCCAAACGTAGGCATGCTCTGTTTATGCAGGAGGCTGAGTGCATGTTTTTTCAATAAAAAACTAAGTGCCGACAATTGATGGAGGCTGATAGAAATACGAGGTACTTTTCGATGATGGTCAGAAAAAGAAACAGAGTGAATGAAATTACTCACAATCTTAAAGGCGATAACTTTGAAACTACCTCTATGGAGGAAATTGCCTCTTGCCTAGTTACCTATTACTAGGAGCTTCTTGGGTCCTCAAGCACACGGGATAGAGTGGATCCCACGATTGTTCGTAATGGTGCAATTGTCACTTTCGAGATGTGTGACAGGTTACTTGCACCTATTACTGATGTGGATATATGACGGGCTATGTTTGATATTGGGAATGAGAAGGCTCCAGGGTCGGATGGGTATACTGCAACCTTCTTCAAACACTAGTGGGAGTAGGTTGGTTGTGATGTTCGTGCTACAGTACTTGAATTCTTTGAGCATGGTCGCCTATTAAAGCAATTAAACCATACTGTTCTCACCCTTATTCCCAAAACCAAATCTACATTGAAAGTTTCTGATTTCTGGACCATTGCTTGTTTAAATGTTGTGTACAAAGTGATCTCAAAGATTCTAACTGAGCGCATGACAGTGATAGTGGGGGATTTGGTGGATCCAGCCCAATCAGCGTTTGTACCGGGGGAAATATGCTTGATAATATTTTTCTTGCACAAGAACTAGCTAGAAGTTACAGCCGAAAGCGCATTTCCCCTCGTTGACTGTTAAAAGTTGACCTTCCAAAGCTTATAATACGATGTCATGGGACTTTCTGGAGGAGATGATGCAGGGGTTGGGGTTCCCTGATCGGTTTATTGCTTGGATTATGGAATGTGTCACCACGACTTCCCTCTCGATTTTGATTAATGGGCACCTACTGGCATGTTTAAAGGCCGCAGAAGCCTCAGACAGGGCGACCCGATGTCCCTAATTTTGTTCCTTTTCTGCTTAGAATACCTCTCCAGAGTGCTTAAATTGAGAACTTCTGATCCCTCTTTTAACTTTCATCCTAAGTGTAAATCACTTGGGATCATACATTTGGCGTTTACTAATGATCTTATGCTTCTCTCCCGAGGTGATCCGATTTCTGTCTGTGTATTATTAGATGGCTTGGCAGACCTTAATAGGGTGGCGGGATTGAGGGTGAATCTCTTGAAATCCAATATTTTTCTTGGTGGAGTCTGGGGATATGAAAGAGAAGTTATTTTACAGATGACAGAATTTGGTATTGGGGAATTTCTGGTTTGCTATCTAGGTGTACCTTTGGCTCCAATGAGGGTATTAGTGGCTCAATTCTCACATCTTATCGAAGCGGTGGAATCCTTCATTCACGCATGGAATGGGAAAAACCTATCCTATGTCGGCCGAACGGAATTAATTAACTCCGTCATTCAAGGTGTGTTATCTTTCTGGCTTCAAGCATTTCCCCTTCCGGTGGTGATTAATGATAAAATTGCCTCCATTTGTCAGCTTTTCCTTTGGGGTGGTAAACGCTATCGGGTTGCTTGGGACAATATTTGTGTACCTAAAAAGGAAGGTGGTCTTGGGCTGAAGAATTGTAAAACATGGAACTCGACCTTGCTTTCGAAAATGTTGTGGAATATTCATGCTGAAGCCAACTCGCTTTGGGTGAAATGGGTCTATTGCTACTATCTTCGAGGTGTGTCTATTTGGGATTAGATGCCCCACCAAAGAGACTCCATCCTCTTGAAAAAATTGACTGCGATTCGAGATACTTTGCTGACCAAACTTGGGGGCCGTAATGATATTGAGATTGCACTGCCCCAACTTTGTGTAAATGGAGGGTTTTCTTCCTATAAAGTTTATGAGCTATTGCGGACTAAACATCACCCGCGCCTTTGGATGTCATTTATTTGGAAGCAATATATACCTCCCATATACTCTTTCACTGCATGGTTGAGCTTGAACAATCGCCTACCCACCAAAGACAACCTTTCTTTTCTTGAATTGGACTGTAAGTGCATTTGTTGTGGCACTGAGCTAGAATCCGTGGCCCATCTGTTCTTTTAATGTCGTTTCACTAGTGCAGTTTGGCATGCAATCCGTAATTGGTTGAGTTTCACAAGGGAAATGGCGTCTTTATTGCGAGCTATTAAATGGATTAGATTAGAAGCGAAGGGTTCTCTTTTGAGATGCAAAGCAATACAGTTGGTTTTCTCTACACTATCTTTTTCATCTGGAAAACAAAGAATGCCGCTCAGTTTGATGGAGCTACGTATTCACGGGTGGATGTAGGTTTAAAGATCAAGAATGCAACGTATAAGATCTTATATCGCCTTTACCCTACTGAACTTATTACTTTTTAATTAGCCATACTGATTAGCCAATGTTCTCAATGTGCATGCCTCTCTCATTATACTGGTCATCATTTTTTACTTCTCAGGGAGACCTCCACGCTTTGTCTATAGAAGGTGGTAATCACCTAGTTTTCAATTATCTGTGTGTAGTGCTTGCTAGGAGGGGTGGTAGGAGGCAGTATTGGAAAATTTTCACTTCTTTATTGGTTAGATTTTATTGTGTTTTTGGCTGCTTTGATCAGGGGAGAGGATGGGTGTTAAGGACATGGTGTGAAGGTTTTGTTGACTTATTACGTCGTCGTTTTTGGAGGTCAACTTTACATGGGGAGCGTATACCTACTGGGGAGTGTGGAATGGTGTCATTGTGGTTTGTTAATAGGAGGTAATGCTAATGGGTGAAAAACATCGACGTATAGTAAGGCATGCCTGCAGTTTATCATGATGCTCCACCGATGTCATTTAATACTCGAGTTGGACACTTGACCTGAACTATTATGAAGTTGTTTTGGAGGGCTATTACAATATGTGATAAAATGCTGTTGGATGGCTTCTACACTGATGCTGAAGATTAACACGATGCCGTTTTGTATTGGTCGTTTTAAACCTCACCTTGGACGATGACGTTTTGAGGTTTTCCTAGGAGAGGATGTATTACATATCCCTGTTTTAAAACTACAGGGACTTGTGGTCGTTTTGGATTTGGCAATATTTTCCTGAGCTGTCGATGTCTGGTATGTCCTTGTCCCTGGGGTGACTATGCCATAGGTCGGGAAGTCTGAGACGATGTGTTACTTGTGGTGCTGGGAAGTAGTGGACTTAACCTAGACACTGGTCATACTGCATGGTTGTAAACGACATGCGGGAGCTGCTCAACCTTCCTCTAATGGCTCTATGTTCTTCAGTTTGTGTTTTGGCCCTGTTTACTTCCTTGGATTCAAATAGCCTACAGACACTAAATAGAGTGTCTGCATGCTATGGGAACCCTGAGGAGCGAGAGAGAGAGAAAAAAATCACTATATTTTACAGTTATATTTCTGGGTTTGTACTTGGCTTTGGTTTTTAGGGCTAGCCTCACTGTGTGCACCATATCTGCATGCTGCTTGGCTTAGCTGCTTTGGAGGTTGATGCTTAATGGACTTGAAGAACTCCAGTGCTACTTGGAGTGTGTCTTCGCGTACCACACTAGAACGACTGCGTAGCTGGCCTTAAATGCTGTCGCTTAGGCGGAAGGCACAAGATGCTGTGGCACTTTTTGATAGTCTCTGTGTGGCACTTATTGGAATTCCCTTGTGCGTGGACTACTAATTGGGATGTTTTCTTTCCCGTTAGACCCACGTTCCAACCATCTGGGCTGAGTGCATGATTTATTGTTATTCTGAAGTTCATCAACAAACGTGTTTTTGTTTGCCTTTTGGGCTTCAGGGCTTTCTATTTTTGGGGCTTTAGTGTAGCAAGGAAACCTAAGTGTGTTGGGCTTTTGACTATTTTTGGGCTTCTAGTTGTTTTGGTCCATCTTAGGACCTATGACATTTTTGGACTGGGTGTACCCTTGACTAGGGTATGCCCCTGTGTAGATGTACATATTTTCTTTGATAAATATACCTTTTACCTTTCATAAAAAAAAGAATACACAGAATATTACAAACATGTATAAAATATCAATATCTCCTAATACTCCCCCTTAAATTGGAGCATGTAAATTGCAAATGCCCAATTAGCGAGTGAGATGAACTGTTATGGACCCAATGCTTTTGTGAAAATATTCACTAATTGCTCTGAGGAACAAACATGAGAGGTAGCGATCTCACCTAGTTTTAATTTGTCCCAAATAAAATGATAGCCAATTTCAATATATTTTGTACGTTCATGAAATGCTGGATTAGAGACAATATAAAGAGTCATTTTGTTGTCACATAACAAACACATGGGCTGTGAATGGGCGACCTAAGAGCTAGAAATAAGGCCTTAAGCCAGGTAAGTTCACATACAGTGGTAGTTATGGAACGATACTCAACTTCAGCTGAGGAACGTGAGATAGTTTGTTATTTCTTGGTTTTTCAAGAAATGGGTGAATGACCAAGTAAGACAAATTAGTTGGTTAAGAACCATCGACTTAATAGACAGCTGGCCCAATCAGAGTCACTACAACCATATAACTAAAAACCACCATCAGCTCGTAGGAGAATATCTTATCCAGGATTGCTCTTAAGATAATGTAGAACACGTAGAGTTGCTTTCTAATGATGAACGTGTGAACTTTGCACGAATTGAGCCAAGATATGTACAGAGTAGCTAAGCTCAAGCCGTGTGATTGTCAAATAGATTAATCGATCAACCAGTCAATGATATGCTGACGCCTTAGTCATCAGCGAACCAGAGGCAAGAGCCAAGTGATGATTTTGCTCAATCAAAAACCTAGCAAGTTTGGCGCCTAGAAGTCCTGCTTCAGTAACAATATTAAGAGCATATTTATGTTGACAGAGAAAAATGCCATCAGAATTCCGCGTTACTTCGATGCCAAGAAAATATTTAAATTTACCAAGATCCTTCATATAGAAACAACAATTGAGGTAGACTTTAAGATCACGAACAACATCAGGATTATTGCCTTTAATGACTAAATCTCAACATATACCAGGACACATAAGCTATCACCTCCTCGATGCATGGTAAAAAGAGAGCAGTCAACATAAATTTGAGAGAAATCATAGTCACGAAGAGAAATAGCCAACTTAGCAAACCAATTACAAGGTGCTTGATGGAAACCATATAAAGATTTCCTAAAATGACAAACTTTTATGTGAGAGGAAGCAACAAACCTGACGATAACTCATATACACTTTTTCATGAAGATCACCATGTAAGAAGGCATTATGAACTTCCATCTGATGCAATTCCCAATTTTTAGCAGCGGCAACAATACTTGGTACTCCACGTCCTCAGCATGCCACACCAACACGTCCTACCCTTAACCTACTCCACATCCTCATGTCTTACCATTAGTAAACCACCAATCCAGATATTTTTTTGGTGAGTGTAAATCAATTAGACACTTTGTGCCCCTCCTTATTACAGTGAGCGCAAAAGGGCTTGTAATGTCTTTGTTGTGCTTGATTCTTCCCGAGTGTGCTCGACATAGCAAATGCCATATCACCACATTCATCCTTTGTTCGAATGATTTTTTTTTTGTCGCTCCTCCTTAACCATCATCTGATAAGCTTTTTTAAAAGAGGGAAGTAGTCCATGTTAAAAATGTTTGTGCGAAGGCTGCCATATAGATCATCATCTAAACCCATCAAAAATTCATTTTTTCGATTTCAGTAGTTGCCATGAATTTCTTGGCCAAATCACATGTGTACCTACCACATTTGCATATGGGCACATTACAATACCCTGTAAATTTGTCCTAGAGAGCTTTGAGTCATCCAAAATACCCTCTCACTGTCTGCCCCTTTTGCGTGCAATTTCCTATGGCTTCTTTCAACTCATATACTCTCATTGCATTGGGTGTGTCAAATCTGTCTTTTATGTCATCCCAAAAATCCTTGGCTGAATCAAGATAAGCCAAGTTTGAAAGAAGATTCGGCTTAATGGAATTCATTATCTAACCAATGAGCATCGAGTTTACGCTATACCAGTCTTCAAGATCATCATCATTTTAGGTCGGTTTGTTCAAGGTTCTGTCAAGAAAACCCAACTTTTGTTTGGCATGAAAAGAGTTCTTCAAGGTCGTAGCCCATTCACGGTAATTGGTTTCTCCCTTAAGCAAAATTTCACAGATATTCAATACGGAGATATCTAAATTATGCAAAAAATATGGGGAAGAAAGGATCATTGATTTTTTGCTTCTTCTCCTTCGTTGACTTACTGTTCTTATTGTTGTTGTTTTTTTTTTGTCATTGCTGCGTAGAGAAGGAATCACTCAATCTCTCTATGAGTTTTTTTTAAGGGTTTTGCCTCTATGGATGCTCTAATACCTTGAGAAATTTATATTATGAAAACCCTCACTTTCATTCTTGTAATAGCTAAGAATATTTTAAGTTTAGCTAAACTAAGAAAGTAGGAAACTACTTCCTAAATAAAAGCCTAAAATATCTCTTAGTCATATATACATAATATAATGAATATTACAAATATGTAAAACCCTATACTAAATAAATTTATGTCACTTTTTCTTAAATGTTTGTTAGGGTTATAGAAGAATATAACACTACAAGAAAACTCACGTTCTCCGACGGAAAATTTCGTCGGAGAAATGAACATTTCCGTCGGAAATTATGTTTGCCGACGGAACACAACGAAAGAGGAAACCGTCGACAACATGACTGTCGTTATTACTTACCGACGGACAATTACCGTCGGTATTTTGTCAATGAAAAATCGACGGAATATTATCCGTTGTTGTTATATTGCGACGGACACTGATTAAATATTCCATCGTCGAAATGCAGAAATCACCGACGGAATATAGCCGTCGGTATAATTTAGGGACGGAACCGCCGTCGCTACGTTGAGCACGAAAACGAAAGTTAGTCATAACGTTAACGACGGAAATATAATATGTCAGAAAGTTTTATCCATTACCGACGGTAATTTGTACGTCGGCAATTTTAATTCAGGTGATTTTACCGACGGAATTGTGTAATCCGTCGGTGTTAAGGGAATTGTGTAATCCCTTGTCTGTGCATATGAACTTAATTTCTATATTTGTAGATATTTGTGTAATAAGAAAATTAGATAAGAAGTTCAGAGTTTAAATAATGTCAATTGTTATAAAATTGGATATAAACACATCAAAGTGTACATACATTGTTAAGTTTGTACTTTAAAATAATGAGTTCGACTATCTAAGGTTGTGGTGATCATGGGTGGTCCTCTGTAGAACTTCCCTTCGACTGTCCGAACGGTGGTCTCAACTGAGTCATCTGCATAATCTCTTCTCTCATCTTTGCCATCTGCTCTCTCATCCGTAGCTCCATCTGCTCCCTGATTCGTTGCT
>JAOSBK010000005.1:12452138-12467365 GCA_027568895.1 Erythroxylum shatona | reverse complement strand
TAAGCTTTATACACCACATGTTTGATTAAAAATCCTTACAAATTGATCTCATTTTTTAAATAATAAATATTTATATAAAGACTGCATGGCATTTATATCTTATATTACCCCTAATTGAAGTGCGTTCAAAGCCTTGCATCCGTGTACAACTTGTTATTACTTACGAGATTAAAAAAATAAGAGTATATTCTCGGGATAATCTCTATCAAGTTGAAAGTAGTCGGTAAGAACATTAGTAATGGCTAGATTGGGGAGTTTTTTTTTTTCTTTTTATAGGAAATCAAGAGAAATGGAAATCCAGAAACTTCCCTTCTATCGCTTGGCAGTCAGAATACGTAAATTGCACAGATAAGCTTCTTTATGTTACAATTACAAGTGGCAAACAAATAAACAAAAATCTGCTTAATTTAATTTGAAACTTGGCCCCCAAGTTAGAAACATCAAATTCTCTGGAAGCTTCTTTCACAATTCCTAACACTGCCCTATCACGTATCAACTATCCTAGTAACCCCATGCCCATTTCCCTTCTCTCAGGGGTTACACCGTCATTCAGCACTTCCAGCCTGGCCCACGATCATGTTCATTACGTGCAGCCAACGCCGTCAGCTTTCACCACCGCCATTCATAACTGCATATATATATACACACACGCGCGCGTACATAGACCAAAACCGTCATATTTGATTTCGCATTCGGGAACATCATGATCGCTTGTAAATCTAGTGCAACAAGGCTGTCAGGTACAGTTGCGGCGGTGGTCGGAATACGCTACTTCTCGACGGTTACCTCCAAGGCATCAACGTCGTCGAGAATCCTTCTTCATGGAACTCCGACAGGAGCGGTTGTCTCCGACGTAGCTGCTTTCTGGATCAGGGCGCCGGTTTTCGGCACTGTGCGCAAGGCTAGCACTATGACGCTGACGGAGAAGGAGCAGGAGGAGGAGAAGAAGGCGACGCCGCTGAGCGGCGGAGGGAAGAAGGAAGAGGAGAAGGGGATAGTGAGTTACTGGGGCGTGAAGACTAGCAAGATAACTAAAGAGGATGGTACTGAGTGGAAATGGAGTTGCTTTAGGGTAAGTTAGTTTAGGAGTATTTGGCCTAAATCATAACAAATATGATCAAGGGAGCAACTGTATACTTATCGCAATATTTTACATTATTCAGTTCGTGTTCATAAAACTACTAAATTGATCGTTCCTTTTTTTTTTTTTTTGTTATTATTAACGTAAAAGTAATTGGTTGTTAATATTATGGAACTTTGGTTTCTTGAAAATGATAGCCATGGGAGACTTATGCGGCGGACTTGTCAATAGACCTGAAGAAGCATCACGTTCCGACGACGTTCTTGGATAAGATGGCTTTCTGGACTGTCAAAGCTCTCAGGTGGCCCACTGACTTGTTCTTTCAGGTATATATGTACATATATACATCCTTTTTATTTGTTCTTCTTGATTGAATTAACTTGAGACTTTCAATTTCTGTTTCAGTAAATACAGCGCTAATGATAGCGATAAATTTGTATTCATAATGGTCTAAGAATATTATTTCATTCTGTCTATTAATAACTTGTGAGAACGTCCATGGATTGCACCTGTTTCGCTTTCATTTCTTATTCGAATTGGGCTCTTCGGTTTCACAAGTTTTGTAATGGAGACCTATGATCTTTATTGTTTTGTGTTTTGTGACGGAAAACGGACAGAGGCGATATGGGTGCCGGGCAATGATGCTAGAAACAGTGGCAGCGGTGCCGGGGATGGTGGGAGGGATGCTGCTGCACTGCCAGTCACTGCGACGGTTCGAGCACAGCGGCGGGTGGATCAAAGCTCTGCTTGAGGAGGCTGAGAATGAGCGTATGCATTTGATGACATTCATGGAGGTGGCGAAGCCAAGGTGGTACGAACGTGCACTTGTTTTCGCAGTGCAAGGCATCTTCTTCAATGCGTACTTTCTTGGGTATCTCATATCGCCAAAGTTCGCTCATAGGATGGTGGGGTATCTGGAGGAGGAAGCTATACACTCGTACACCGAATTCCTCAAGGAAATGGACAAGGGCAACATTGAAAACGTCCCTGCCCCTGCTATTGCCATTGACTACTGGCGTTTGGCCCCCAACGCCACTTTACGAGATGTTGTTCAGGTAGTTAGAGCTGACGAAGCCCATCACAGAGATGTCAATCACTTTGCTTCGGACATACGCTATCAGGGGAAGGAGCTGAGGGAATCTCCTGCTCCTCTTGGCTATCATTAAAATAATGGCATCCTTGGAGGAAATGAGATTCGAAATGGAATATACTAATCTAGAGGATATGGAGAAGGTTTGTTTCATTATTGTTAGGCAATAATAATAAAAATGAATTAGGCCATGGTTAGCAAGCAAAGTTCCAAAATAGTTACAAAGAGCTGTAGGTATTGAAAGTCAAACATTAGAAGCTTATAAAGAAGAGGCTTATCCATTCCACATTATATTGCAGTAGTCCTGGACTTGTAAGTTCATGTGGCCTTTGATTTGCATGATGATTCTGCTACTGATTCATTGTTGTGATGTTTGCTACTAAAGTTCATGCGCATTCGGTGTTTATTAACTGTTGTTCTTTAAGACTTACTATGTAAATGGCAATTTCTGAAGTTTATGAATAATAAAATATATTATATCTTTCTTTCATTTTAGTTCTTCTTTTGTTTAAAAGATCGAAGCTTTTTAAATTCTTAATCAATTCATTATTATTTGATAAGATTTATACCAGAAAAATTAGTTATGATAATTAAATATAATATTTATGTTCTATTAGATACAATTTTAAATATAACATTTATATTTGATTTTGTTTCTTTTCATTTTAGTGCTGGCGCATTAAGAAAGTTTGGAAGTATCAATTTTTTTCTTTTAATTTTTTTCCTACTATTTAAAAATCAAATTTCTTATTTATTGTTGGTTGAAGTATCTCATCCAAAATTTTTGTCTCTTGTTAATTTTTACTAAATCCTCGCCTTTTTTTAATTGTCAAGTTTATAATACAACTTATTAAATTATAATCGTCTTCTCAAAAATTAAAAGAATATTTTGAGATTTCCAAGTCTAGCATTTATCTATCCCTTTCACCAAGCAAATTTACGTACCTGGAAACAACATTTCAGCAGAAATTCTTGGTATCTCGATGATGTCTTAAACTTTAATAAAGACTTTCCAACACTTAAGTAGAATTTTTAGCACTAGCATAAAGCCTTTACACCGGCTATTATTTCTTTTAATGCCGAAATTAAAGTGCCAAACAACATCAAAAGAGTTCTTCATTGAAAGATAGATAATGCTACTACCTACAACAAAATGCTTATAAAGATCTCTTCGTGAATAAGTAATGTAGAAAGCTAAGTTTTTCAAAGAACTTTATACCTACAAAGCAGTATCCACTTCTTAAAATTCATATTGAGCTTACTCGTCGTCAGTTGTTGTCACTCGTACAAGAGAAATAGACAAATTTTAATATCTTTAGCATTACAGAAGTTAAAATAGATACCTATTGAACAACTCAAATCAACAAAACTTTTAGATAAACAAACATGACGAAATTCTAAGTATTTATCATCCAACCGCTTAAAGTTTCACTTGTATTTCCTTCACGATTTTCACATCATTTTATGCCTAATCCTAGTTGTTGAAATCTTTCTTTATGACTGATAAGTGCTAATTAGACTATATTTTTAGCATGACTCGAAGAGTGGTATGCTTGTGTTTGGATAATTTTTTATAGCATTTAGTACTCAAAATGACTTATGTTTTCAAGCTTTATTTTAACCCCTGAGTGAAAAAGGAAATAATTTTGGCAAGTTGGACAAGTTTCGATATGATTTTAGAGCAAGGAGCCTAAATATAGGTCTAAAACACGAATCCGTGTTCATGGTTAAGGAATACGACCTTAACACGAGTTCATGTTAGTAAATATTGGCAATAATTTTTTAAAAAAATTTAGTTTTCTCTAAATTTATGTTGATCCCTTATTGCTCATGGTGTTTTGAATTTTTAGTTTCAAATATAAAAAGATTAAGGGGAAGCAGCGAAATATATGGAAGTTATGTTGGAGCTGAATTATAGCATCTTAAGATAAGAAAAGAGAAATTCATAGAGAAAAAAAATTCATTAAGATTTAAGTGAAGAACATTTAAATTTCAAGATCTATGGGAATGAGATTTTTTAATTTTGTTTTAATTTTATTAGTTGTCTTTGGTTTCTTTTATCTTATTATAAACTAAATTGAGATATATGCCGAACCCTACAACTATTTGTTTGGATTGATTATTTGATTTAAAGAAAGACAAACTTACCATGTAAATTGTTCATGATTACTTTTCATACTAGAATTGTTACTAGTATTTTGATTCAATATTGGATTTCATATATAAGGATTGAGAAATCATATGTATGAATAGTCCATGACATGAATAATTTGAGTTGCATCAAATCCTAAAGATAGGACCACATAACTCATATAGGTTAGAGTTAAAGCAAGTAAGCAGATTCATAAAACATGTTATTGTCTTCTTGGGAATTTCAATTAGAAAGATATTTCATTCAATCAACTTAAATATAGAAGTTGAATTTCTTAAGAAAGAATTATGGCTATAACTTTTAAATTTCTACTAATCAAGAAAATAGGTTAATAATTAAATCAAGACAAATTTAAGCATAGAAATATTCTAGGAGGATTCTACATCTGGGTCTTGTTTATCAATTGATTATTTTTCTTATTTATTGCTTTGGTTCGATATTGTAGATTAGTAATTTTAGTTCAATCAATCATTTCTTTTATTACAATCAATTATTCTGTTATATTAAATAGTAAAAAAATTAGTTATTACTAATAATCATAGTCCTCACATAAACTATCCTCGTATTCATTAGACTATATTATAAGAATGTTATGTGCTCTTGTCTAGTTGATCTTTACAATTATTTACATAAAATACAATAAGTTTTTAGTATCATTGTTGGAGATTAGGATATTAGGAAAATTTTATTTTTATTAATCTAATCAATTATTCTTTTATTTTTAAATTTATTTATTTTAGAACTTTCTTTCGTGATCTTATGTTTGTTTATTGAATTTTAATATTTAGGTACATTGGTTTATTTTTAGGAGTAGTCTCGTAGTACTAATTAATAAAGATCTAGAAATTTGAAGGTTTTTACTTCAAAATATAAGAGAGAGAGACCTAAAAGTTTTGAGGATGCAACTATCAAACATGATGGAAGGACAAAGAGGAAGTCTATTATAGGGGATTATGCTAGACCGTCGTCTAGGGAGATAGAGCCTAGCATTATTAAGCCAAGACCACAAGCTAAAAATTTTCAATTAAACCAACATGATTTAAATGGTTCAATAGTACTTATGCAACATGATGACTTGCCATATAAGGATTTAGCATTTTTTTGGAGATCTATTTTAATAGAGCTTTTTGGAGATCTATAATTCTTGCATGATTAATGGAGCTTTGGAGGATGCTATTAGTTGAGACTATTCCCTTTTAAATTAAACAATAGAGCTTAATCATGGTTGAAACACTTGTCTTCTAAATATATTACTACTTGAATGGTCTTTCTTAAAGGTTTTTAGCCATATATTTTCCTTTAGCACAAACAACAAAACTCAAGAATGACATTTTTTTTCCTTTCAGTAATTAGAGAATGAGATGTCATATGATACTTGTAAGAGATGGGAATAGCTATTGAGAAAGTACCCATGCCATGAACTTGATTTAAAGTGACAAATGCAAACATTTCATAGTGGATTAAGTTATCTATCCAAGTGCATCTTTAAATGGGACTACTAAATTTAAAACTCCTAAAAATTATAAGAGCTAATTAAGAGTATAGTTATGAATAAATATTGTACAAGATTTTGAGTCTAAAGCTAAACTAATATTTTACCCATAATGTTGATGTGGTGACAACATTCGAGGCAAAGTTGGAAGCTTCAAGCAAGAAGATTAATAGTATGATTTTGGTAGCTTGACTAGCACAAGTGATAAGTTATGACATTCATGGTGGTAGACAATCTAACCATAAATTCCAAACACTAAACAATGTAGGGTAACTGATCAAATAGGTTGATTTTGTAGGAAACTAACCTTAAAATAATCCATATAATAATAGTTACAATTCGAGGTAGAGAAACAATCATTTTTTTATGGAATGATTAATGATAGTTAAAGCTAGGGCCTCTACCTAAATTTCACTAACAATAACAACAACAATAACAAAAGAAGTCAAGTCCTTAGGAGCTCATGATAAATTCATTAATGCATTTGAGGCTTGCTTTTCAAACACTAAAGCATCTCTTAAAAATCAAGAAGCATTCATCCATAACTTGGAAAATCATATTGGACCACTTGGTAAGTTTATCTCTTAATGGTAGCAAAGTACTTTGGCTAGCAAAATTGAGCCAAACACGGGGGACTAAGTGAAAATAGTGACTTTAAGAAGTGGAAAGAAGCTAAAAGTTGGGAAAAAATAGGAAGAAAAGAAGGAAAAGATTGTTGTGTAAGAAAGAAGGATGAGTAGGAGGAGGAGTCAAAGAAGAGAGTTATCAAAGAGTACAAACCATCAATTCCATACATAAACAACCTTAAGAAAGATGAAAGGAATATCATCTTGGTAAGTTTTTTGAGATATTCAAACAATTATATATTAATACTCTTTTTGTTAAAGCTCCTTCATACATGCCAAAATATATATGTCAAGTTCTTAAAGGGTCTCTTTTTTAACAAGAAGAAAATCAAAGAGTTATTGATGGTTACTTTAAGTGAGGACTATTATGTTATCTTGCAAAATAAGCTACCCTAGAAAATCAAAGATCTAGAGAGTTATACTATTCTTTGTAATATTGGTAGTTCATTTATCAAAAGGGCATTTTTAAATTTAGAAGTTAGTACTAATTTGATATCATATGGCATATTTAAGAAATTGGTATTGGTAATTCTAAGATAAATACGATGAGGATTCAATTAGCAGATAGGTAATTTAAATACCTTAGGGGCATTATAGAGGATGTTTTGGTTAAGGTTGATATATTTATCTTTCTTATTGATTTTATGATTACGAATATGGAGGATGATGGAAATATTTTCTTGATCTTAGAACGACCTTTTATAGCTATTGCTAAAGCTATTATAGATGTACATGATGAAAAATTAATCCTAAGAATAAAGAATTGAGGAAGTAGTTTTTAAGATATTCAAAACCATGATACATTCTCTTAATAAAGATGATACTTTTTTCTAAATAGATGTAATTGATACTTAAATTTCTCATGTTTTGCAAAAGTAACCGTACATGTTCCATTAAAGACTTGTATCATGCAAGGAGAAGAAGAAGAGATGGATAACTCTACTCTAATGGAGCATTTGGTATATTTAAAATTTGACGAGCCTATGATTAGTAACTGAGTAAGAAGTCTAAATTAACGACTCATAAAGAAAAGATTGATGAGAGTAAACCAAATCATTAAAGTGTTTTTAACTTTAATTTGGTAGCTTTATGATATTTATAAATAGCTTTTAGTATGATTTTGTATGACGTTAATGTTTTTTATGTGTGTTTTGAGTACAAGCAGTTTTAAACTCTTTAATTTAAGTATGTTTTGATGTTCTTTCACTATTTGATATGCTTATTATTGGCTATATAATCAACACAATATCTAACAGATATTCATGTTTACCACATGTTACAAAATACCCTTCTGCGTAAATCCTGTGTTCCCTCTCCAAAATCAAGTTTTGATTACTAATGATTATTGATGGCATTGGTAAGCTTATGGTCTTTATTATAAGGACAGTACCAATTATCCTAATTTCTTTCTTTCCTAGTTTTTTATTGTTCTTGTATGATGTGTATATTAAGGGCAATGTAGAACTCAAATATAGGGGAGGAAATTAATTACTTATATTCCTATTTGTTATTCTTATCATTTTTTTAATAATTATGTAATATGGAATAATTACGAAATTTTTTACTTTAAAAGAACATTGATTTAGATAATTCATTATAAGTTTAGTTGCTTGTGAATTGATTTATTTAGGCAAATAGTCATGAGCATTGGTGGTTAAGTTAACTTAATTTTGCTTCATTAATTTTGGAAATAGATACTTAATTTGCAATATAATATTTTATATAATTTGGACATACATTTAGGTTAGAAGTGTTTCTTGTAGGCATTTATCGTATCCCACTAAAAAAATGTGTGAATACATGAGAATAAAATAAATTCACTATACTGGTTTTAAACTAAGTAAAAAAATTAAAGTTAAAAGAGTCGTGCTAAAATTAATCTAAAATAGTTAGCTAATCAAGTAACCATGAATATTAATGATAAGGTGTTTGCTTTCATATCACAAGGTTATATGACCTTTCAAACAAGCCTCTAAATGCTCTTGTATTCATTTAAAGTTAGTATTACTTTTTTTAATCAATAATGGGTATGAAATTGTTTGAAAGTTGAAACAACTTTGTCATGTACGTTTACGTTATATACTAGGTTGAATTTTATGGATTGAGCTAAAGATTGAAGGATTATAAAGTTAAATTGAATTGATTTATTAACTTTATATAAGTAGGTAAATGCCTAGAAATTTGATGAACTTTACAATTAAATGAATGATAAAGAGTCTTGATTGTTCTAATTGATTTGTTAACTAAATTTTCCATCTATTTGAGTTAAGAGTGATGCGATTAATTTGCTCGAGAGTAATAAAATGCTTAAATGTGGGCGAATATGATAAGTGCTAATTCGAATATGTTCTGAACATGATTTTGAAAGCATCTTGCTTATATTTAGATGATATATAGGATTTGATACTCAATATTAGGCCTTTTTTTCGCTCCCTAGTAAAGGAGGAAGAAATTCGAGTAAGTTAGAGTTAAGTTACAAAATTTTTGGTATGATTTTAGAGAAAAGAGTCAGAACATAGGTCCAGAACACAACTTCATGTTTAAGGAACACAAGTCCAACATGGATCCATATTTATGACCTATGTTAGCGGTGATTTTTCCACAAAAAAAGTGGTGATTTTTGCTAAAGGGAGCACATGGGACCAACATGATTCCATATTCAACTTGACGTGGTGTTTTGAATTTTTAAGTAGTCATAAGGAAGCCAAACTAGAACATATTGAGACAAAAAAAAAAGAGTAATTTTGTAGAGAAACAAAGGAATTTCCATTAAGATTCAAATAAAGAACATCAAATTTTCAAGATCTACGAGAATGAGTTATTGTGTTTTGTGTTCTTTTCAATTATTATTGATTTCTTTTATCCTAGTATAAACTAAATAGGATAGATATAGATGAGATCAAGCCTAGAACTATTTGTTATTTAATAAAAGATCCAATTACTTTATGAATTGCCCATGATTATTTCTTATGTTTGAATTGAAATTTGCCTGCATTTTAATTCAATTTTGGATTTCATATATATGTATGAATAGATTCTAACATAAATAAGAAGAATTGAAAATATTTTTAAAGACAGGACCGCATAATCTTATGTGTTAGAGTTAAAATTAAATAAATAATTTCATATGACTTGTTAATATATTCTTAGTGGTTTTGATTCAAAAAGAGATCTCATACAATCAACTTAAAGAGGAAAGTTGCACTTATTGGGAAAGAATATGGCTATAGCTTTAGAATTTCTACTGGTCTAAGAAATTAGGGCTAATATTTGAATTCAGATAAATTTAAGTATGGAATGTTCTAAGAAGATTTTACATCTAGATCTTGTTTATCAATTGGTTGCTTTAGTCTTTTTTTATTACTTCAACTTATTATTTTAGATTAGGAATTTTAGTTCAGCTAAATATTATTTTTATGTCAATCATTTCTTTTGTTAGACTAGATAATAGGAGGATAGTTATACAAATGATAAGTGCACTTGCCTAGTTGATCTTTAGTATTGTTTGGATAGCATACATTAATAGCTTTCACAAATCCTTTCGAATCTTTGCCTTTCATCATACTAAACCATTTAAACAAAAGTCAAAGGAGAAACAAGAAGCTTGTCTTTAACCATCCAAAAATCAATTAACTTAATCCTCATCCAGTTAAGAAGGTTCTTTACCTTTGATAAGCTCATCCGTAACCATCAAAGAAAAGGTTTTGAAGATTGGTCGTTTTAAACTAATCCATCTTAGTTCAAGATAATTCAATATGTACCATTCATTATGCAAACATACAAGTTTAAACATAACCTCTTTTGAGATCAATTCAAGTCTAATACCTTCCTCAAACAATTTTAATGATTCTCAATCTATGGTTACTTTTACAAATTTTGATACGGAATATACATATTAACATCTAGTTCATAAGTCAAGGAGAATCTTCTTGAGCAACCTTTAATCAAAACCCTATTGAAAAAGTAATCAATTATCATAAAGATATGTATCAACCCTAATCACCAATTATCATGAAGATATGTATCAACCCTAATTACCAATTATCATAAAGATATGTATCAACCACAAGAAAGAAATTTATGTCATTCTAAGTTTGAAACTTTTATATTTGATGACATTTCTCCAAATAAGTGGTATAACCGCTTCTATAAGTTTCACATGTAGCTACTTTGTGAAATTTAATAACTTTAAGTTAATGAACTTCTTAGATAGTTCATAAACAAATTTGTTGGTATTCTAAAAGATTGGAAGATAAATTTGAACTCTTATCAATAAATTGGTGTACAATATTATAAAAATTGATACTACACTAAGATTTATATATCTTAAATTATATGGTCCTTTATATGATCACACTAATGTTTTTAAAGTAAAATTATTCAAAATAAAGTTTCGTTCCTATAAGAAAAATGACTTATAGATCATTACAAAAATATGGGTCAATGATAATAAGAAAATCAGATGGGATATCATGAAAAGTAAATCTAGAAAAAGAATAAAAGGAAAAACACACTGTCCTTTTTATTTAATCTATTATTGATCTTGAATCTTGATAATCATTATCTTAAATTGATTATTTAACTAGATGAAGATATATCTCTGAGGCTTTACTAGCTATTGATGAATATGGTAGTTCAACCACTGAAGGAATATATGATTGTTATTATATACATTATAACTTTAATCCTTCTATTTTATAAGACTCACAAGATCAACATAAGACTATTAGCCTAGAAAGCCTAGCTTTATATCCAAAAAGTTAGACTATTTAGTGAACTCAAAACATTTGAATGCTCACATTAACACCAAGAAAGAAGAACAACAAAACTAGTATGAAGTGTGTAAGTACTATGATAGTGTTTATGATGACTTTGATGCTAAACAAGATGTTTAAATGTCTCTCGGGTAAGAGAATGTTTATAGATTCCAAAAAGATTAAATTGTAATTATTGTTATATTAAGTGTATCTAAGTTTGTTATTATGATTATTTAAGCAATGTCATAATAAAAACATAATGTAAGTAGTAATGTCGAACTTAGTGATGTTGAAAGTAATGACATCATCATTAAAAGATATAAACCTACCTTTCATCCATCCTCCTTTTATAAATAAACTATGAGGGTACTATTATATTCAAGTTTTAATGAGAAAATTTTTCTCTAAAATGTTTAAAACTTTATTCTTCTCTTAGATGTTTAACATATTAGCTCTATTGAAAAGTATACTTTGTTATAATTCTATTTGATTTTAAGTTTTTGTTTGTTGACGTACTATTGATCATTTGTGTGACTATTATTAATTAATGGTATTATTAATTAATGGTATTTATTAGAAATTCATCATAAAAATATCTTAGTAAGTATAAAATTTATATTTGGTTTTGATTGTTCTCATTATAAATGCAGATAAACCAAGAATAAGAGGAAACAATCATGCACTTAATAAGATAAAAAAATTTCATGACAAAGACCATTAGTTAGTAATAACCTCTTAAATGATCAACAATTCATTGGCAAATAGGGATCTAAAACCAAAGAGAAATATGAATTTCTAATGTTTAGGATCTACTATATGAATGGTAAGAACATAACATTTGACTAAAGTTTGAATATAAAAGGTCCTTTGATCCTCCATTTATAAAGGAAGGATGGGTGGAAAGTAGGTAGACATATTTTTGGTGATAATGTCATTATTTTTATCATCACATATTTGACACTATTCCTTACATTATATTATTATCATGTTATTGCTTACATACAACACACCAATAATATACATGCTTACACTTAAATCTTTGAATATTTGTATAATAATTCCTGATAGCTTTAAAGTTATTCTTGAAAATAGTTAGAATGGTTATCTTTAGTCAGTAAATAGGGTTTTGTTAATCCTTTCTTCTTTCTACCTTTGATTTTGGCTCTTTGCCACCTTTAAGGAAAAATTCTATAAAGACAAAACTCAGGATGAGTATAGAGGATATTAGTCCTAATATTAGTGTGAATATGATGGTGAAAAAGCCATACAATATGAGGATTTGTTCGATAAATGGGGATAGAGTTACGATCTCAAAGTACTTTGATTTTGCATCTAGATAAAAACTTGGGATAATGAATGACAAATTGTTAAAATGTTTTATATTTTTAAATTTTAGTGTCCAATTTTTTGAGATTTCAATTAAATATCTAAATTTTAAAAATTCAAATAACTTAAATTAAAATATTGTCTCTATTAATATATTTACTGATGGGACTGATGGAGCACGTGAAGATTGATGTTTGAAGTGACTATGTTGCTTTTCTGTCATCAATATCTTTTAGAATCAAATATATGACCACATTTTAAATATATAGCTACTAATGTATTTGTTATAGGATGCTAACAAATCATACTTACTAAAGGTAAAAAGTCATACTTTCTCCAAGTGTATCTTCATGTGCTCTACTAATTACATCAGTAAAACATTAAAAAAGACAAGGTTTACTCAGTTTTTCAATTTTTAAAAGCACTTAATTAAGAATTTTAAAAGGTTGGACACTAAACTGAATTTTTAGAAAGGTTTGGCATTTCTTAATTCCTTATCCTAAAAATATTTTATAGGCTTCCAATATAAATTTTCATTAGTAATTCCTCACCAGATGAAACTAAGAGAGAAACTGAAAGAAAGCTTTATTGGCAATTTTTTTTGATAGATCCTTGAAAATAGTAAAGAAATCAAAACAGATGACGTGGTACATATGTGACTGAAATAATTAAGGATATTAAATGTATGTACAAATGTATGATCATGATGAATATCCTTTGGTTGAATTAATTTAGAGGAGCCAAACTTTTGGATTATTATTCTTTGATAGTTAAAAATTTGGAACTAAGCTTAAAGTGTAAGGGATTTGTTTTATACTATAGCTAGAACATCAATTAACAGATTTTTCTTAAAATTGTAAACTAGAGCAATCATATTAAAGATTACTGGAATTAGTTGAGATAAGGTAAGATGTTTCAATGCCTTAATAAAATGTCTAGAAGGAGATTTTTATCTCCTTTTATATGCTTAACATCAAAATTGTACTTAGTGAACCACTTAACTTATCTTGATAGATGTATAAAAAGAGATAGTCTTTTGTTTAACCTGTAACATCTTTAGAAAAAATTATATGTCGTTTCAATTAAAAAAAATGATGACCTGCCATATGAAACTCCAATTTTTTCTATCCCTCGCTTTTACATAAGACCCTTTTATGCATAGAGTGATAGTCCATTCCTAAATCTTTGAATTAAGAACTCTTGTACGCATATATGTGTTATTTTCCTCTTTTTTTCTTATAAAAGAAATGCTCCCTAGTACATGTCACTAGAGTTTATCTATAATATTATTTTGCTGTTAAAGGAAATATTGAGAGGTGATAAGCTATTTACCAATTTTTATTTTACAACTTTAAACTAAGTTTGTGACTTTGATGGAGTATTTTTCTTTAAAATTTGTCTCAATGAAAAAGCTAAACAAGTCACCAAAATAACTAACAACTTTAAAAAAAACATTATTGAACTTGCTTTTTGGTGAAGTTTCAATCTAGGAACTTGAGCAATTCCTATCTAATGTAGAGTTGTGGATCAAACTTTCCATCAATGATATTCATGCAAAGGAATGTGATTTGAGATCTTCAAATTTACATCTTTCTTACAGAGAGCATGATACCATATCTTCAAACCATCTTATAAAATCGTTGTAACAACTTTTGATGAGAATTTTATTAAGAGAGAACAATAGGATATCACCAATGTAGATCAACACATGTGGCATTAGTGTTTGAATATTGTGTTTATTGCATGTTAAAATGAAGAACGTTTTATTTTAAGTTAAAAAGGCATAAATATCTATTAGAAATAGTTGTCTGTAATAAAAAATGCAATTTGGTATATGTTTTTCAGAAGAACTTCTAATTGTAAAAACTTGACTTTAAATCAAACTTTGAAAAGATAAAGGTTTCTGATATATATATATGCAATTTTATAATATAAGACTTGAATTAGTATAATGAGTTATAGGATTCTAACTTATTAAAATGTTAGTTACTAGTTTAATCACTCTTGGATAGACAATAGAAATGAGATAGGTCACCTTAAATATTCCTTTTTTTGTTGAGTTCATCCGGAAAGAGTAGGTTATTTCCCTTAGCCTTTGCCAGTGCCTTAAGGCTTACCTCCTGCTTAGAGCTTTTGAAAACCTTACGATTAAATAATCTCTATATGTTATAAATAATGCACTCGAGAACAATCCATATCAGTGCTTTGTTATCTTTCCTTGTTGATTTGTTACACATTGGGACGTTTGATCCCAGCTTGTCAAAGACCAACAAACTCCACATTTGTCTCATGCTTTCCTCCATATGAAATCAGGGAAGGGGCATTTAAAATATAGATGGTCAACGATTTCAAGCAATTCTGAACAAAGTTTATATGGTGTTCACTGCCATCCCTATACGGCTTTTGATGTGATTCAATGTTAGGAGCATGTTCCTCACTGCCATCCAAAAAACAAAGGAAACTTTTGGGTCCTGATAACCATTCCAAACAATCTTGCTCTATAAAACCCTCTTTGTTGTGTTTCTAAAGAGATTCGTACAAGATTTGGTAGAGAAATGACTAAAGGGATGTAGAGTGCAGACAATTTCACACTCCTTATTGTTGGAAATAAATTCAAATTTTAGAGTTGTTTAAATTCCTTTAGAATAGGTCTTAGATTATCTTAGAATAATTCTTGGATTATATTTGATCTTATCTTGTAAG
>JAOSBK010000005.1:12438673-12452038 GCA_027568895.1 Erythroxylum shatona | reverse complement strand
TATTTTTACTCTTTCATTTCCACTTACACCATACTATACTCAAATTAATCTAAACATTCCATTAATACTTCCAACTCAAACAAACCATGCAATAAGTCACACAATCAGAATAATTCATACTTAGTAACATCAATTAATAAAATTTGGGGCCCAACACAAGGTACATTAGGATTTCAATTGACTTGCAGTAGGCTTTACAAAAAAAAAAGAGGTATTCTGTAAAGCATAATATAAGACTGATAATGTGATCGGAATAAAGGAACGATACTTGGGATTGTCATGAACATGCATTGTACATAAGTTATTTCATACCCGTGCATCATTGGATACTTATGATTGAAGAAATTGTGACGTTGTGTATATTATTTGTTATAAAGGAGCAACTAGAACGTTAGCTTCCAGAAGTTGCCGGATCTTCCAGGCATTTGCTTCAGGAGAAACTTGTCAGTAACCTAGACGATTTCTCTCAATTATTGTTTCCTTATAAATGTGATTTGAGTAATCATTGAATGAGATTTGATTTTTTATTCTGGACAGAAGGTCCGATGATTGTGTGATGGGGGTTGAGATATTGAAGTGTTGCTTAAATGTGAATGTGTAGACCTGTATGTTTTATCAAGTGAATGATCATGTTACGTGCATTCCATTCATGCATGCAAAGTCAGATAATGTAAGTTATGACTAAAATAGCCAACGTTTAGAGCTTAAAGCTCAATGTATGGAAGTGAGCCTCGAGCTCAAAAGTGTTTCAGAGCCTCAGACTTAACGTATAATGAGCCCTGCATCCTCCATGGATAAGGGACAGTTATTAATGAGCCCGATATTTAAAATGGATACGGGACAGTTCAGACACTCAGTCACAACAACGTAACAAATGGAAAAAAAGTCTCATGATCATTTCATATGCATTTGGTTATGTATGTTTGATTGATTGAAATGCATAATTTGCTTCTGTTTAAGTGATAATGTAATACTTATGTGAATTGCAAAATTGTGAAATAATTGTTATGTGAATTGATGGGTTGCATAAATTGAGTGATGTTGGAAATAAATTCAAATTTTAGAATTGTTTAAATTCCTTTAGAATAGGTCTTAGATTATCTTAGAATAATTCTTGGATTATATTTGATCTTATCTTGTAAGTTAGATTTGGTAACTGAAAGATCTATTTAGTTATTTGTATTTTGTCTATAAAAGGCAACTAAGTTTAATAATAAAATCATGGGAGTGTTAAGTATTGTTTAAACTTTATCTTCTCCCATCTCTTTTCTCTTCTTTTCTTCAAAATTTCAACATGGTATCAGAGCCTTAGATCCTTAAGGGACTGTGAGAATGGTAGAGGGCGCTTATCTAGCAAAAGTTCCATCATACAGTGAAGAGAAGGTGCTTCACAAATAAAAAAAATAGAGAGAAGTGTTCTATGAAGATAAGTAATGAGAGAAGTGCTCATGTTGAAGAATAGGGAGAAGTGCTCTATTAAGATGTTTTTGGAGAGACGTGCTCCAATGATTGTATGTTGGTGAGAAGGGCATCAACGAGAAATTGGTGAAGAGAAGTGCTTCACATAATCATTGCAGGTTGATGAGAAGTGCATCAATAGGTGAAGAGAAGTGCTTCACAGAATATTCTGAAAATGGGGAGAAGTGCTCCATTCCAAAAAAAAAATTGAATTAAGAGGGAATGTTAGAAATAAATTCAAATTTTTAGAGTTGTTTAAATTCCTTTAGAATAGGTCGTAGATTATCTTAGAATAATTCTTGGATTATATTTGATCTTATCTTGTAAGTTAGATTTAGTGGCTGAAAAATCTATTTAGTTATTTGTATTTTGTCTATAAAAGACAACTAAGTTTAATAATAAAAATATGGGAGTGTTAATTATTGTTTAAACTTTCTCTTATCCCATCTCCATTCTTCTTCTTTTCTTTAAAATTTTAACACTTACTGGGGTTACGTTGAGAGTTTGGAAGTGGACCTTGCAACACCTCACTAACTCAACCATTACAAACCCAAGCTCTATTTTTAATTAGCAAGCTCACTTAAGAATAAGGTGTTGCATCCATTACCTACTCTAAAAAAATTTTGATTAATGATTCAAGTGAGTCCCTTTGTTTGAGTATTTGCTTCATATTCTTAGAAGAGTCATGACTTGGTTTTATCATCTCTAAGTTATTCCCTCTTATATAATGTCCATATACCCATCATATCTGTAGAGAGTTTGTATTTATTATCAGCCTCCATAATCTCTTTGCTGGAAGGCATTTGTTAATAGATTGTATTATAGATGTTCCCAAGCCTCCTTTTGCTTTAGGGCATGCAACACTCCTAGTTCATTTTCACATTTGGCTTAGCGTTACAGTCCTCAGACCATAACAAGTTTCTCAATAGTTTCTCCATCACTTTGGTTATTATTTTTGGGATGATTACATAGTAAGACTAGTATATTAAGAGATTATCAAGCATTGTTATTATTAACTGCAACCTCCCATCATAAGATAAGTGCCTCTTTGCCCAATTCCCAACCATTTTCTTAATGTCAAATAGGCATTGGAAGATAGGGGAACTCCCAAGTACATAAAGGGGAGTTACACCCAATATATTATAAATCTCTAGACACAAATAAGCAGCATTTTAGGATATTAGAATGAAGCATTTATCTTTGTTTACCTTTAACCCTTTCAAGTGATTAAATTCATCTATAAAGATAATAAAGCATAGCACTGAGCATGTATGGAGACTATGTAAAATGATAGAAGATCATCGGCAAATGCAAGGTGAGTTATCCCCAACCTTCAGCACTTCTTATGCTGTTTAAAGGAGGCATTTCTTTTTTTGAAAAATTAAAATATTCTTCATTGATATGGGAACAAATAATTATAGAAATATACACCTCACCATGGTACAAGGCACTACATTCACTACATCCATTATATTAAAGGAGGCATTTTTGGCAGTGTTTAGCTGGATTATTCTTGATACATATTATAAATAGTTACGGGGTAGTGGAACCCCCTTCCTTAACCGTTTAACTCCTTGGAAAGTATTGGATACCTCCCTGTTTAGGATTCAATTACATACAGGTGCTAAGATGCAACAATTAACCAAATGTATAGACTATTTAAGGTATCCCAATGCCTTTAAAGCTTTGTGGACATCTATTTTAAACACACAAATTTTCACTGACCCTTAAATATGGTAGTTTTTTAATAGGTCTTATGCAATTAACACATTGTCACCATGATTTCTCTTTTTTTATGAAAGTTTTTTAAGCATTGTTTATGAAGTGACGGTGGGTTGCTTTTAGTCTAAGAGCTAGGATAGGATCTTCAAGATCATGTTATAAAAGAGGTTGCAACATGAGATGGGACGGCAATCTTTTAAAGAAGTTGAGTTGGGAGCTTTTGGGATCAAACAAAGGTAGGTTTTATTCCATGCTTTTAGGAGTTTTGGGTTAGAGAAAAACTCAAGGACGTCTTTGCACTTATTCGCCCTTATAAGCCTTTATGCTTTCTAATAGAAGTGTGCATTAAAATTGTTCGACCATGGCAACTTGTTTTGTACTATAGCAGGAACATCAATTAGCAAATTTTTTCTTAAAATTGTAAATTCCACATTTACAATGAAGATTTTTGGAATAAGTTGACATAAGTTAAGATGTTTAGAAGGAGATTTGTATCTCCTTTTATATGCTTAACATCAAAATTGTACTTAATGAACCACTTAACTTGTCTTGATAGTTGGGTAAGAAAGACAATATTATATTTTAAAAAATGACTTCATTTCATTAAAAAAAATAATGACCTACCATATGAAACTCCAATTTTTTTTTATCATTGCTTTTACCTAAGGCATTTTTATAGGTTGAGTGATAGTCCATTTCTAAATCTTTAAATTAGGACTTATATGCACATATATATTATTTTTCCTTTTTTTCCTTTTAAAAGAACTAATACTTTGTATCTATTGAGTCTATTTACAATATTATTTTGTCATTAAAGGAAATCTTGAGAGGTTTTCCATATCTTCTATTTATTGTAACTTAAGATTGAATGTGTTGGACCCCGATTTTTTAATTATTATTAATTTATTTAAAATTGAGCCCATTATTTTATGGAGTCTAAGTAGAAATTAGAATTTGGAATGGAGTGTTAGAATGAAATTAGTATATAGTTAAGGTATTAGATTTAAATGGACTTAAGGAGCTAAAGGACATAAGGGCAAAATTGAGAGAACCAAACAAATGAGGGGTTAATTTTGGAAGACGAGACCAAAATGTTGTTTCGAATTAGAAGAAGAGAGAAGAATCGTGGAAGAGAGAAAGAGAGAAGAGAAAAAAGCAAAAAGGAAAGAAAGAAGAGAAAAAATGTGGGAGAAGAAAGAAGACGAAGAAAAATCGTGAGGGAAGTCAGGAAAGAAGGAGAAAACGTGGAAAAAAATAAATCAAGCTTGTTAGAAGTAACAATCTTCATCTTTCTTCTTGCTTTGATGAGAAGGGATTAGAGAGAGGGAGAATAGGGTTTTGTCTTGGAAAATAATGCGAGAAAGAAGAAACCCACTTGATTTTCGTGGGTGTTTGAATTAAGATTGGTTTTGCTAGTTAGATGAATTATAAGTAGGTTAAATCTAAGCTCTAATTTTCAAGTGTTTTATATTTGTGATTATTGACGTTTATGAATTTACATTGGAATATTGTTTGAATAGAAATTGGTTTATTTGAAGGGAATCAAAAAAACCTACCCAAAATCAAGGGGAAAGGCAAATTTGAACTTGGAAAATTTCAAGCAAATAAGTGAGTAATGTAACTCGGGAAATTTCAAACAAATAAGTGGGTAATGTATTTATAATTATTGTGTGATTGAATAAATTCTTGCCTATGTGTGTGTATGTGCAAATTTCTTAATTTTTGAATTGTTGTGAAGATTTGATAATGTATGATGATTTAGTTATACCTTGAAAGAGGTTATAACATTTTGTACAAACGAAAAGAAGAAAAAGCATGACAATATGAGCATATGATAAAATGAATTGAGCATGAATATGAGCTTTTATTTGGACAAGAGTAGAACTATTTCGTTCTTCATGTGCACGTTGAAAAGACTCTTCTCCCGACTGCCTACTTGTGGCATATAAGCACTAAAAAATAGACCCATTTTGTTCATGGTGTAAACTTCGATTTCTCTATTTCGCTTCCATGAAACCCTCGAGCCATTTGTTATGTATTGCATTTGATTTGTGAACATGATGAATAATTGAGTGCTGTGCATGGATGGTTGGATATATGATATGTTCTATGTGATGAAATGTATAACTTTGAGTTTTGGAACTAGAATTGAGAGTGCTTGAATTTCTGGATATATATATATATATACACACACACATATGCTTGAATTTGTGACTAATTATCGATGGTTATAAATATATTAGCCACTAATCTCTATAACTCAACCCATATTTTTCACTCCTCAGGTACAGAACAAGACGAGCGTTGAACCTTGCAAGGTATTGGAAACTCCAAGATAGCTAAAAATCTTTTGTATTAAGTTAGTAACTTTCTAGATAGCTTTATAGGCATATTAAAGATTGAGCATTCTTATGTATTTATTTTTAAGTTAGTGATATATATGATAGTATGTAAGTGAAGCTTGTATAAACTCTATTTGGATTCATTAATAAAATATGATTACGTTTTGCTCATGACCTTCCCAGTTTGTACATTGCATTTTCAAGCTTTCATAAGGGTAAGAATTTATGTTATGATTTCTATGAAAAAACTGTATTGATCTAGGCTGAATTAGATAAAGTTATCTTCTTGAAAGTTGAAGATTATCTTTCTAGCTTTCTAATGATATAAAGTATGAAATTTTTGGATATCGGAGTTGGGAGATATGTTCTTTATAAGTTAGTAATGTTGCACAAGATGTATACGGGACAACCATAGTAACTAATGAGAATTGGTTGTAAAAGATGAATCAAATGAGTAGAGATATTTAGTAGTTGAATTGATATGAAGTGATATTGCACTAGAAGAGTTGAATTTGGGGAGATTATGAGTAAAAGTGATATTAGAATAGACGTAGGAACTATTAGAGATGCTTTGGAGAGAGTTTTGTCTCATTTATGTCTGTTAGACAGACTTTAAGTCTATTAAATAAGTCTGCTTGGGTTTGAAAATGTCCCCAACCTTGTCCATGTCCGTTAAACGGACCTTCACAAGTCTGGAAAATGCTCCAGACCTCGTGTATGTCCTTTAGGTAGAGGTGTTAACGGGCATACATTGTACACTTTTGAAAATTTGATATTTTTACCTCTAGATGAAAAAATCTCTCTTCGGTGCCTTCACAAAAGTTGTAGATCTAGAATTCTTCTTCGAAACCATCTTTAAATGACCTTAATCCGATATCTCTAATGAAAGTTATACATATTGTACTAAAATAGGTATATCACCCGAAAGGTTTTCCAGCTCTGAACATGCTTGATTCTCTTGGCTATAACTTTGTCATCCGACTCCAAATGGCCTGATTCTTAAATCAATAGATTCCTAACATATTTCTCTCTCAAAAAAATTGATAGCCTTTGATGTTGATTTGAAAAATATTGATGGAAAGAAAGTGAGGGACACGGTTGGAAGAGCACAAATTGGTTATGAACATACTTTGACTTTTTAATCATATCTTGATCTATATTGATCAAATAGGAAAATTTTGGAATGTAATGAGAATAAAGATGAGTAGGTGTTAGCTAAGGAGATTTCATATAACCCTACAGGAAAATACACTTACGTCTTAGGATATTTTAGATAGTTGAGCTTCGAAAACGAGATTCAACAGAATGTGTGACTATGATGGAGCATTTTGCTTTAAAAGTTGTCTCAATGGTAATTTTGAAACGAAGTCACCAAAATAATTAACAATTAAAAGAAATTATTAAACTTGCTTCTTAATGATGTCTCAATACATTCTTTCATCATCACTAGTTACTTCTTTAGTCAAGATTGATTAGATGCTACTGAAGAGGATTCTTTGTCAGTCATAAATTGTGCATTAAGGATTTGTATTGAAGAATCAAAAGATTTCATATCATAATTCACAAAGGTACTTATAAATTGAGTCATTAAAAATTTGTGAAGAAAGTATTAAATTTGAATTAGCCTCAAAAGAGGCTTGGTTTAAAGTTATTTTCTTAGAATGGATGGTAAAAACTATCTTTTGATAAATTGAAGTTGATTAGTTGAAAATTTGCTAGTCTTTGAAAATTTTTATTTGGTGTGGATGAATTTCTGGAAGGTAAAGAACCTTCTCGACTAGATTTAATTGTACTTTTATGGTTTGACAAAGTTCATCTATAACTTTTGTTTAAATGAGCAAGTTTGGTAAGAAAAAAAGAAGCAAACGTTTAAAATAATTTGTGAGAAGTTTAATAGAGAATAGTCAACAAGTCAATGAACCTCCAGTCAACAAGACTCCGTGTTTTACGAAATTAGTGGATAGACATTTTCTTTATATTTTTTAAAAAATTTATTTTCATGACTCAAAATTGCGAACCTTTTAGTCACAAAAATCCGACATATAAATTGTGATTGTTACAAGAGAATTGTCAGGTGAAAATTCAAAAAGGCTAGACAATGAATAGATAAACATTTTTCATGGTTGTTCACCAAAAATATTTTTGAAATGATTTGAATAGTAGTTGTAGATGTCTCATTTCAACTTTTTTTGATACTAGAGCTGCTAGATCTTGTATGTTTCACTTATTCGACGAGAGCAAATCATGATGAACAAGTCTATTAAGTTCTATGAAGTTGAATAGTACTTTGCAAGTTCGCGATTCTCTTAAGAAATTTGAAATTTAAAATTTTGTATTTGGGAATGATATTTTATTACGAACAATATCGTTACATGTTTGTCAATTAAAAACTCTCCTAAGGATTTTAGGCTAATGCTAAAAGTTATTTTTAGTGTACGATTCAAATGTTAGAAAGTCTTCTCGAAGTTGAAGGTATTCTCCGGTGAAGCGTTGATTTTATGTATCCAAATAAATAAGAAATGTTATAATTGGCTGTGATACTTAGAAATAGACATACGATTTCTCATTTCTTTTATTTTCAAATCGCAAATTATTTATGGTAAGGTTATGCATTCGACTGGCAACAAACATAAAACTAGTCCTGACTGTGCTTGTAATTGCAGTGGTAAGAACAGTATCACAGCGTGTAAGTAAAGATTTAAGAAGTCGAGGCCTACACTCCTTTGACGTGGTACTGATGGGAGATCCTGATAGGTGATTCCTTTGAAACAGGCCTCTCTTCAGACCATAGCTCCAAGTTAACAGTCCCTGTTCCCCAGTAGATGCAACACTTGGACACCTCTTGGATGTCAAATCGATTGACTAAAGCAACACCCTGGCATTTGTCAACCAGCATCCATTCGCCTGATATTGTATGCATAGACAAAACTTGGACACATTACATAGATGCTTCACAGTCTTGAGATTAAATGGCTATGATAAGTATAGCAAGTAGGAAACTCAACATGTAAAACTTACCATTTGGCAGAGGGCTCCCCTCAAACAATTGGTCGCCAGACTCGGGCCAAATTTCATGCTTTGATCCATCAGTGGAGGAGAACGAGACAAAAGTTTCGGTAGGGTTCAAGAGGTTGAAAGTAGGGTGTATTCTCAAGCAAACCAGCCTACAAAACGAAAACAATAGAGAAGCATGGATTACAATACTTGCAGTGACACATAAATCAAAAGACCAAACAGACTGTTGTCTGAAGCAAATGAAGTTTGAGAGCGTAACACCAAGAAAAAAGAATAAAAACAGTAAAGAAAGAGATCCAAATAAAAAATTACTCAAGATATTACAAAATAGTGCAAATCCATTGTCCACAGATCTCTACTAATACGTAATCAAACCAATTATCAACTTTTGATGTGCAATCCCAATTAACTCTAGTTCTAATGCCTAATTTTCTAAATTATGATATCGTATTTCCTGTCTTATCTAATCATCAAAAGAAAAGACCAGGGATCCGATGCATAATCAATTCTTTATATTACATACTGTGAAGAAAGAAAAACATCACATACAGTTAACGACGAAGAAATATGGAATTATGATCGATCTACACAAGTACATGTCATAGAACTTGAAGGTGGTCATTTTGTGGAAGAGAAGTTTCCATATATACTTCCAGGAACAGTTGAATAAGTAGCAAATACAAAAGTCACGAAAGGCGGATTGTATATCCACTTAGAATACGACGAGATGCAGAATCAAGACAATGAAACATCAACTTTGATGTATGCGCTGGACAACTGTATTCCATCAAGTACGGATTTTGATGTCCCAAATAAAATTTTCACGCAAATATGATGCCAAGGCACACTTCCATCGTGATACGGAATAGTGCCAATGTATCAAGGGTGCATACTCAATGGAAGAGTTTAAGCTCCCAGATAATCCAGATAAATTATTTCATTTTGCAAGTGATGCTGATTGCATGTAGATGTCTCTTCATGAAAGAGCTTTAAGCATGCATAATTATGATCCTCAATTTTGGTATATTTCTGGTTATAACCTTGAAAATCCTCCAGAACCAGCACCAACTTTTTGAGCTACAATGCTGGAATTGATCTGAAGAATTTTTGGATCATCCTTTTGCATTGAGATCTCGCGCTGAATAATCAATCCACCACCAATATCACCTTCTAGGATAAGAGATTCTTCTTCCCCTGCATGTTCAAGATCCCGCCTACAACACAGAATCATAATTTAAGAACAGAATGGCAATCACTTAAAAATTAAAAAAAATTGAATACGTTGGTCTTAAATGTCTATTCCAAATGTATTTATACGGAATCCTAAATGAGATACTATGCTTGTTCTACAATTACCTTGATCTAGCTAATACACCTTCTTGGGGTATGAAAATAAGCAAAAGTTTTATGATTCCATATATAACATCAAAGAAATCATCTAGCACACAATTCTACAGCAACATGTTACATTGTTGTATCAAGGAAGAGAAGGCCCAACTCTCAAAATTATCCCTCTGCCATTTTTCATTGAATAATGGATGAACTTTCGCTGTTGCTAAAGAACTACAACGTAGCTTTAGATCACATGTTTGCTTGCTAACTCTCAGGACTTATTCATGAAATATTGCAGAAGTTATCAACACTAGTGAACTCAAATTATGTTCCTGCTGCAGTAGGCAACTGCAAAAGATATTGGACACTAGTCTAATAATCGTCCCACAATAATTTATTTTAAAATTTTCGTGTTGTTGGGAACATATAAAGGCTATTTGATGTTCCACTGACTTTTAGATTTCCTATTTGGAAGGTAAAAGGAGGCAATGAGACTATGGTCCATGAAACCGTCTTGTGTTTTCATATACCTAAACAGTGAGGAAGCAAGAATTTATAAAAATGCAGTCATTTCATCTTCTTGAATCCTTATCTTTCCTAGGATTTAGTACGTGTTTCTTGCTGGTGTTCAGTCTCGCTGGAGAAATACAAGTATCTTTATTTTTTACTTTGTCTTTACATATAGAAGATAGATGATCCTTATTTTAGAAATTATTAATTCTTATTTCTACCAATCACTATAGAAAGAGAAAACCTTTGGTAACAGCTTACTTGATGACGCTGTATTCTTCAGTACATCCTGCTGATCGATACTCAATACCACTGTACTCTTCATATCCACTGATATCAATCCTGCTATGCAGCCATTGGGTTCCTGCAATTTTTCCATCAGCAATAAATAAGCAATAACAGACAAGGATTTGCTGTGCTCTTTATCATAGAGAACCTACTCTTTAAGTTACAGTATCCTGATAACGTTTGCAGTGCCTTTTCAGACAATATGATCCCACTAATTTATTGATATGAAAACAAGGGGAACAATGTTACGTATATATCCGATACAGACTATCTTAACTATTTCTTACTAATACAAGACCTCTGGAGGGAACGTCAGCATTTTCTCCTACTGTAGCAGCTACAGAAGACAAGCAATAGGAGAAATACCAATAAGTCAATTTTGAAAGGGAAGTTATTCAATGGCTTTCGAGCTTCTTTTCCCATATAGAGCCAATGAAAAGACCTCAATCATAACTTTCTATGATATTTTATTATAAAGGCGAACTCCTCAAGCTTGCTAATTTGACAATAAAAACAGTTAAGTATACTAGGATTCTTTATTAAGATACTGTTTACCTAATACACAACTACATTTGTCATATTCCGGTAATTTTTTATCTTCTTTTTCACCTAAAATGATACAACATTGAAATTCTTAAGTTTCAATACAATGTTATCTTGAAGTTATAAATAGACAAAATAAATTAACAGAATATAACAGAAGAAATAGTGTGATAACTAAACAATACCACAAGGGATAATTTTTATAATTTTCAGAACATGAGAATTGAAATTAAAAAAATCAAACAAAAAGAGATTCCAATGTAATTAACCCTAAAAAAATTCTCACCAACCAAGTAACACAACATAATGTTTCTTCGATAACTTGAAACAATTTTTTGCATAATTATGTCCCCACTTCCAACGAAAAGTTTTAAGCAAAAAATATATTTTGCTCACAAATGTTTTGCATAATTTAAGACCAAAAAATATGTTCTGCTCACCAGCGTTTGCATAACTTAAAGACATTGATGTTTCCAAAACTATACCATCTAAACTTCAGGCTGACAGAAACCCAAACTCCTATCAAGCAGAACTAATGTAACCTCTCTTTTTTTCAAGTTAGAGGACCCACTAATGATATGTTGGTAGCCTAGTTTGCAACGCCACCAGAAACTCCTAAATTTAAGAACTTTAGAAATTTTCTCCCAACATTCCGAATCCATTTCCTCTCTATTATGATCTATATATATCAGAGACCTCTCAAGACATAGGATCCTCTGTCTACCCATTGCATGCTTCCTGTGCTGAACAACCTCAATAAGTAAGTCCATTTAATTATTTTTTTTAATTTTCTTCTCTGCTCTCTATCTATTCTTCTTATTTTAATTGAATTAAGAGAAGTAGCATTTCTATACCCACTTATTTTGGAGTTGTGGTCCCCTATTAGAGGGATCACTTAGTGATACTGATAATTTCTATAGGTTTTTGAGTTTCAAAGATGAATTCTCCTGTTATTAACTCAAAATGCAAGTGGTTCCATAACAATTTATTTAGGGATTATTACTATATATTACATTTGGATTAAAAACAAACTTCTATGTGGATTGACCAATTCCATTAAAGTCCCTATGTTTCAAAAAACTTATTGGAAGTCCTCATAGTTACCTAAAATTCCTCCAAACCCCTCTGTTAATTTGCTCCGTTAAAAATGTTGATAGAGCACACATGTGGCGAACTTTCTTCATGTGAATAACCATGTCAAAGGGTAGATTATGAGAATTAACTAATAGTATCTATACTTATTAGAACAGATTCTCACACTCCCCCTTAAGCTGGTGAATAGGAATTTTCCATTCCCAACTTGGATACAATGTTCTCAAATATTGAGCTACCCAATCCTTTAGTGAGAATGTCAGCAAGTTGTCCCTATGTTGGCAGATACGAAGTGCACATCAAACCACTATCTAACTTCTCCTTGATGAAATGTTTATCCACCTCAACGTGCTTAGTCCTATCATGCTGAACTGGGTTGTGGGCTATGCTTATTGTTGATTTATTATCGTAGTAAAGCCTCATAGGAGCATCCCACTTAACCTTTAAGTCTTCTAGAATGATTTTCACCCAAAGAAATTCACATATACCTTGTGTCATAGCACGGAATTCTGCTTCTGCACTAAATCGTGCTACTACCCCCTTTTTTACTTCTCCATGTGATCAGATTCCCTCCAAGAAAGGTACAGTAACTCGACGTAGATCTTCTATCCACTACATCGGTATATGCTTTAAGTGTCATATCTCCATTTCTTTTGAACAAAATCACTCTTCCTGGAGTTCCCTTAAGGTATTGCAAAATTCTATGTGCTGCCTGTAAGCGAACTTCTTTAGGACTATTCATAAACTGGATTACCATGCTTACTACATAGGCTATATCAGGTCTTGCATGAGCTAAGTAAATTAGTCGTCCTACAAGTCGTTGATACATTTCCCTATTGACTGGAACATCTTCCTCTGCTTTTCCCAGCTTAAGGTTCAGCTCCATGGGTGTATTTGCGGGTTTACATGCAGCCTTCCCTGCCTCCTTAAGTAAATCAGTAACATACTTCTGTTGGGATATAAAAATTCCTCTCCTGGAGTGTGCTACTTCAATTCCGAGAAAATACCTTAACCTTCCCAAGGTCTTAATCTCAAACTCCTTAGCTAAACAATTACTCAAGAT
>JAOSBK010000005.1:12415289-12433877 GCA_027568895.1 Erythroxylum shatona | reverse complement strand
CTTAACATGTTCAAATTACCTAAGCCTTGTCTCTTTTAATTTTTCATTAATATTAACCACCTTTAATTTATCTCTTACCATTATATTCCTGACTTTATCTCTTCTAATAAGATTGCACATCTAACAAAACATCTTCATCTCCGCCGCTATTAGCCTATGACTATGTATTTGTTTAATGGACCAATACTCTATCGCATAGAGCATGGTTGACTTAATCGCTAAACGATAAAATTTACCTTTAAGCTTGAGTAGTATTTTCTTGTCACATAAAACTCCTAATGCACTTCTCCATTTAAGTCACCCTGATCTAATATGGTGAACTATCTTTATCGATCTCTGCATTGCTTTGGATGATAGATCCTACGTGCTTAAAATACTCATTCTGTGGTATAACTTCTGAATCTATCTTTACCTCCACATCAGAAGACACCCCCTATGGCCTGAAAAGTTATACTTTAAGTACTCAATCTTAGTCTTGCTCAATTTAAAGTCCTTCGACTCTAACGTATCCCTCCAAATTTCTAGCTTGACATTCACACTCTTTTGTCTCATCTACTAAAACAATATCATCAGCAAACAACATACAACAAGACACGTCCCCTTGGATATTCTTAATGAGCTCACCCATTACTACTGCAAACCAAAAACGACTCAATAAGGAGCCTTGGTGTAGCCCAATATCAATAGAAAAATGTTTTGTATCTCCTCCTATAATCCTTACTCTTGTCTTTACACCTTCATACATATACCTAAGAACTCGTATACAGGTCATAGAAACTCCTTTAACTTTTAAACACCTCCACATAATTTCCCATCTCCACAATCAATTGCAGTTTTACGATCAACTTTACTAGAATCAGCAACGAGAAGAATTGCTTTACTAGGATCGACGGCAAGAAAATAAAACAGAAAGTAGCAACACACAGCACGTGGCACGCAAAATGCGCAGCTAGGGCAAAGAGAGACGAGAGAGAGATGTGGGAATGTTAATTTTGGTCTAAAATGTTATTGAGCGAAACTTTGGGATGACTAGGCAAGTATAAATGTGAGTACAAATCAATAAATGAACGACATTGTTTGTATATGGAGTAAATTTGGATTTTCGGTCAGATTTGAAAAAAAGATGTGAATCTAGTCAAAAATCTGGTGAACTCAATTAGGGTTGAACCTTTTTTGATCCATAAACATTGGTGAGACTCCTAAATTTAAAACAAAAAGGGTCGAATCAACCGTACTTGATGTAACTATGATGGGAGAATACAGAAAAAACAAAGAAAAGCATTAGTAAGGTTGTAGAGATTACCTGAAGGAAGGTGCTCCATAGAAATAATTCTTCCACCAATCCATGGAACTACTTTAGTAGCCCAATAACCATTTTTAAGTTCAACAGGGGTCCTCGAAAGTTTTTGTCCCTTGTTTCCTGAAACCTCTTCCACATCTGGAACTCGCTTAGCATTTTCTACATTTATAAGAAAGAAAACTCAAAATAATATACGAAAAGTAACATGTATAGCTCTTTAATGACATTGAATTGCTAAAAAAGGTAGCCTTTATAAGGCATGTAAAATAGAAGGCAAGCATAAGCAACAAAAGTAAATCTGAGATACTGAGTGATCCAATCACTTGCACCAAATTGCACGAAAGATAGAACATGCTAAAGCCTTTTAGCATCCTATAGTTTATCCCGACTCAAAACAGAGTAGAGCAGTTCCTTCCAGAAGTCACAATGGCCTACCAGGGCCAACATGGATAAACTCCTCATACCTTAGAACAAATATGATATGTGGAGAAATTAAACCCTATTGAGCACCCTAGGAGTCAGTCCCGCTAAAAATTATAAAAAGTACAAAGAAAGGTAAAAATGAGAAGGCATATAGATCTGAGTTAACATACCTAAGCGTATCTTGTACTCTTTCTCACTTGTCGATACCAGTTTTGAAAGATATTCATTTCCAGGCATCACGAGTTGAATAATATCTCCATCCATTCCCCATGAATCAATCTGGTAGGGAAGATTGAAAGAGGTGATATAAAAAAGATGATGACTATGATAGTATAGACAATGCTAGTATTGCCTTTGACAAAGAAATATACCATAGCACCTCCACCCAGTAATAATTGCACATGTAAACGACGTTTGGGCCTCTTCCATGAACCCTCACTCTTAGAAACCCTGATGCTAACCACTGATGACTGAAGTTCTGCAACATAGTGCGTTAACAGATACTCACCCTTGGTAAATTCATACCCATCACCATCGTCTTCATATAGTAGACCTTCAGATTGACCTACAAAGGAGAAGAGTGACCACAAGGCCTAGACTGGTTTAATATCGTGCCTTAATGTGTGCCCATGATTGAGACAGCAAGTCTTAAGTCAAAGAAAAACAAAAAGATCATGTCAGCAGTTCTGGGACATCCGTTAAGGTTGCTTTACCTACTATGCATTGGAGACCACCTTGGAAATACAGTAACAAATATAAGTTTCTATTGGCTATTCATAGTATGTTAAAATGCCAACACTCAAGTCTGATTCCTAAAATGAATTTATTTAGTCAGTCTAGTGAACATAAGATATATAAACTTAAGACCCCCTCCATAAAGGGAATATTAGTGTCTGCTCATGGGATCTCAATCATAAATGTTTTGGATATGTTAAGGCTAATAGTACTATTTTCACAGAACAGTGATATGCCACAGAAATATAGTACAAATCTGATCTGTTCAACTAATTTCATCACATTTTATCAAGAATTGGTTCAAAAACAGCTTCAAGATCATTACACTATATCCTAAACATAGTACTATAAATTTTATTGAGTATTGGACAGAAAGCTAATGAGCAATATTTTCCAATTCAAACAAAGTACATTCAACTTTCTGATGACAATAATTATCATGAGCAGCTTGTTTATGCTTCATCCAAAACAACCACAGTTGACATTGATGACTGTTTTAGATTTCTACACTATACTAAACAAGAAAAAAGGGCCAGTCTTTGTAAAGATTCACCACATTACCATGTTCATTCAATGCCACGATGAGTGTCAAATCATCAGATAAACTAGCTTCCCCAACATTTTGATGAATGGGGCCCAAAGGAATTATTGATCCACCTTGCAAATACAAATCTGGTAAATCCTGTTATAACACAAGTGTTAAGGTTAACGAGGGTAGGAGAACACAGTTGCATTGAATGATGGATGGGTCTATCTGGCATATGATAAATGTGTGTGCTTATCTTGGAAAACAGAAAACCAAGAAGGGTAATACATACTGGATGTGAGTCATGAAAATCAAATCTCATCCAGATTCCATTGGGCAGCATGTGCTGTAATTTACCCGTTTCCTGGTCAGGAACAGTACTAAGAAGATAAACCATCAGCATAAATCCTTTGGTATTATAGTACAAGACTAAGCCACTCTTGTGAATACCAGCAGACTACAAAATGCATGCAACTACAGAATCACAAACAATCCACAGTTGATATAATCTACATCATAAAGATCATCATACACAAGCAATTTATTGATTTTAGCTGCTGTAGAATGCTGTAAATATGTATCTACCTAGTGGAAGTCGTTTAAGTGAGACAACAACCGTGCATATATATATCTAAATGATGATGGAAGTGTTTTCTTGATTATTTTTTATTGATACAAGTTGCCCATATATACATACAAAACCAGTCTCTATAGGAAAACTAGGTCTAATTGATTCAAATCAATCTCTATAATATTGTTTCCTATTTTACAAAGTCAGTCCCTAAATCACAATTTTTCTAATATATTTATATATTCTGGAACACTCTCCCTCAAGCTGGAGTATAGATACTAATCATACACGTCTTGTTACAAAATATAACTAACCCGAATTCCATTTAGAGCTTTAGAATATCACTCAATTATTCTCTAGTTTTCACATACTCTATGAAAATTAAACCCTGTTGTAGTTTTTCTTGAACAAATTGTCAATCAATTTCTAAATGGTTGGTTCTTTCATGAAATTCAAGATTAGATGCAATATGGAGGACAGCTTGGTCATTACGCCACAGTTTTGTAGTACTAAAGGCTTAAGACCAACTTCAATCAACAAGTGATAGATCCACACTTAAGGCTTAAGACCAACTTCAATCAACAAGTGATAGATCCACACTATCTCACAAACAAACAAATTGCATCATAGCTTGATTTTCCGATCCTACACTTGACATGAGACAACATTTTGTTTCTTACTTTTCTATGAAACTAGATTTCCTCCAATAAAAACACAATATCTTAAAGTGGATCTTCTGTCAACCTTAGATCATGCCCAATTTGCATTTGAATAACACTCAATATGAGTATGCCCATGATTTTTATACACAATGTCTCGTCTAGGAGTTCCTTTCAAATAACAAAAAATTTGATCTAAATTTGCCGAACGGTTGACTGTTGAAGAAGACAAAAATTGGCTTACACCACTAACAGGATGCAATGTATAGACGTGTTACTATAAGGTAATTCAACTTTCCAACCAACCTTCTATATTTCTTTGGATTTTCAAATGGCTCACCATCTTAGGTAAGTTGCAAATTATGAGTCATTAGAGTACTGAACAATTTAGCTCCCAATTTTTATGTCTTAGTTAGTACGTAAAGTACATTTTTCCTTTGAGAGAAGAATATTCCTTTCCTACTTCGGGTTACCTCAACTCTTAAGAAATATTTTAATGCCCTTAAATCTTTTGTCTGAAACTGAGAATGGAAAAAGGATTTAAGAGATGAGATCCTGGTAGTGTCATTTCCAGTAATAACAATAGAATCCATATATACTACCAATAGAATGACGCTAGCTCTAGATTGTCCGTATAATACAGAGTAATTGGATCTAGTGACAGGAACAACTGCATGGGCCAGCATGTGAGAGACAAGTAGAAAGCTTCAAGCAGCGCGTGAGTCTCACGTGCGAACTTTTCAGTGGTCAAATTCTAGGGGTTGGCAACAAATGGTCACTCTACAAGGGTGACCCAAAACTCACACAAATTCTGCTCCCTATGGCAGAACTAGAAAATAAGAGAAAAAAATTTCCCACTTTGCAGCACCCAGATACACAGGATGCTTTATACCATGAAAAAAATACAGAGATAAGAAAAGTGTTCCCATGATTATTTTTTATTGATACAAGTTGCCTATATATAGACAGAACTAGTCATCCTCTATTGAAAAGTAAGACTAATTGATATTAATTGATTCTAATCAATCCCTATATTTGCTTCCTATTTTACAAAATCAATCACTAAATGACAAGCTTTTCTAATATATTTACATATTCTGCAGCAATTATGACTCACTTCTGTAAAATTAGCCATAAATTGCTACGAGTACGGCATGGATATATGAAGCATCTCCCAAAAGTGAACTTTAAGAATTGCAAAAAGCCCACTCATGGTCTATTGCATTAGAAACCCCGGAGACAAAATTCCTTATGTAGCATGTCAGTTAATATAGAATGCAAAACACAACTCTCCAATGTGTTCACACAACTCTCCAATGTGTTCTCACAACTCTGGAGCATGTTAAAAGAAATATTATCCAACTCTGATACAAAAAATAATAAACACTTTCATGCAAAGAGCATCTAAGCATTAAACAAATCACCTCTTGGCTACAAGCTGAAGCTTTTTACGATTAGACTACAAAAATAACTCTATATTAACCTGCTGTGGGAGAAAAGAATTACAGAAATATAGATACCATCAACATATTCGATGCTATGAATCAATTAGTCAAGCACATACAGGTGTCTAACTTAACCTTCTAACGTAAAAGTTAATGGGGAGGATGAAAACCTTGCAGTGATCAAAATAGGACCCAACAGGAAGGAATTTTCAAGCATCCTTAAGTTAGGATCTTTTGGATCTGCAGATGCAATTTCAAGTACCCATATGAAACCACAAAGAACAACAGACATTTTATATGAATTCATATGTTGATCATTTCAAAGCTCAAGAGTATACCAGCAAAGAAAGTAGGAGCTGCTACTGGAGTACCAGTTGTGTGAGCCATATAAAATAAAGTGTATATGTGAGGTATAAGTCGATAGCGCCTCTTCAATGCCAAACGACAAACATTTTCACACTGTAAAAAAACAAAACTTAATTTAGTATACAGGTTACCGGCAGAAGGGAGTAAGTAAACTAATTATGTAACTCAAGTAATCACTAACCAGGAAGTATTAACAAAGATGCATGGTAGTATTTCATATGAAAGCTAACATCTCTTAGTAATTTTTCTCATCAATATTTCTTGCTTATAAAAGATCCATCTCTAAACACGAGTATATTGTGACAAACTGCATATTAATATGAAACCTTCACTTCATGATTGTTGTATTAAGATGGAATTACTTTCAAGAGCAACTGAAATCACAAAATCTTCATGACAGGTATTTTCAATTGGTATGGAGAGGGACAAACCTCTTCCCCAAAAGACCATGGTTCATGATCGCTAGTGTCCTTTTCAGAATGTGCACGGCAGAAAGGAAACATAGCACCAATGCCCATCCACCTTCCGAAAAGCTTTGGAGTTGCATTTCCAGCAAATCCACCAATATCAGGCCCAGAAAGTGGCTGACCACTGAGTCCCTACATTTAAATTAGATTTTAAATTAAAGAATTTGACAAAGGAGCAGAAAGTAATAGTTGAAAATAACTATAAAACAAATGAATTAATCACTGTAACAATTACAACAAAGACTTTAAATTTACAGGGGGCACACTCACAACATCCTCAAGTAAAACCTAGGTCCTTCACTTACTTTACAAATCTCAACCCTCCATCATTCCTTACATTAAAAATCTCAACCCTTCATCATTCCTATAACCACTTCACAAGAAACCATCAACAAACTTATTGCTGAGAATGGCATCACGAGCTCCAGTTGCAGAAGGCAAAACAACAAAAAAATGGGTAAGAAGGAACTATATACTTCCTAAAATCTTGACTTCATTTGGATCACTTCAAAAGAATAAAAACTAGAGTTAAAAGAGTAAAATTTACATATATACTTCCTAAAATCTTGACTTTTACTTCCTAAAATCTTGGCTTCATTTGGATCACTTCAAAAGAATAAAACTAGAGTTAAAAGAGTAAAATTTACATACCAGTTGAAGTACCATAGCCAAATACTTCCTAAAATCTTGACTTCATTTGGATCACTTCAAAAGAATAAAAACTAGAGTCAAAAAAGTAAAATTTACATACCAGTTGAAGTACCATAGCCACAGACATGTGTAAATGTTCCCAGTTTGAGAGGTTATCCCCTGTCCATGTTGCAGCATATCTTTGACTACCAACAAATCCAGCTCTCGTAAGAACAAAAGGGCGCTTATTTTCGTCAGCTAATTTCATGCCTTCAAATGTTGACCTTGCCATTAACATGCCGTAAACCTAAAATCATTAGAATTTGAAAGTAATTCAGTATCACCAATTGGATTATAGTTGAACCATCAAAATGCATCATCAATTACACCAAGCAAAGTTTATCAACCAATTGGATGGTCCGGATTCTCTAATGTTCAGGAAACTAAAAGAATACATATCCATTGTAGAATCATTACGTTACTAGCAGACCATGGTTCAGGGAGAGTACATTGTGATAGTAAGCGTGATTCTGACAACCTCCAAATTCAGCATCTCCTCTATGTATATTGCCCTCAGGCATTGTCTTTGTCACACTCTGAGAGAAAAGTAATTAGACTAAGGATCATTGCAAGCCACAACAAGAACACAGCAAGAACCACAGAAATCACCTTAAAAAGAGCTGGCTCATTCATATCATTCCAGATACCATCAACACCATTAAGAGTGAAATCTTTAACTGAACTAGCCCACCATGAGCGAGCTTTAGACTGTGTGAAATCAGGGAAAACACATGGTCCAGGCCAGACCTCCCCTGAAATTAATAATGAAACAATGATGCATGAAAATTGAACAACTTTAAACCCCAAACCTATTACCTGCACACACATGTTCAAAGAACATGGCATGCCCCAAATCATAAACACACATAGAGCAGTAGACACACATCAAATAAGAGTAGCAAACTTGAAAACACACCAACAAATGGCTTTCCATCTGCCGTCTGAATCCAGATATCGTTCTCAGAACCACTATCATAGGCAAAATAACCTTCTTCATACTTGATACCAGGATCAAGTATCCAAATAGCTTTAAATCCACTATCATGGAGATCTTTCACCAAAGACTGTGGATCTGGAAAACGTTCCTGTGGACGTCATTGTAACATCTTACTGTCAAGTGCAAAAATTGCAGGTCTATTATAAAACAACAGCCAATTATACATGGAAAAGCTCTTGATTCAAAAGATCTTGCTTGTATCTGTCTAATTGAAAATGCATAAAAGAGCACGGAAAGTAGAATATTACATAAGTAATTTTATGGGTCAAATCTTAATTCCTAGGAACCAGCAATATCCTAATGAAATAGATTTTTGGAAGGAATGATGTATAACATCCAAGATTCAAAGATTGAATAAAGTGGCTTCATAATGAAAAATTGCCAGACATTATCAAAGCAATGCCCTAAAAAATTACTATTGAGTAGCAACAAATGGTTGAACTTGGATATAAATGAATGTCCCAAAAGCAATATGTTAATTGGACTATCTCCTAATTGAATTTGGAATCCATCTAAAGCCAACCACTTAAATATGGAAAGCTAGTAACACCAAGTCATCAAGTGCAGCTAAGCAAAAAATAAGTAAAGGCCAATTTATTCTAGTCTTCAATACCACGACAAACATATTCAACAAAAACATGCCTTATCAACAGTAAAACAGCGAAAACCATCCATGTAGTCAATATCCATCCATATTACATCACAAGGTATACCCTTCTCCCGAAATGTTCTGGCGACCTGTAAAATTAAGAAACCCAAGCACGAGAATTATGTTGTTGGAGAAGTAAAGAGACCTTTATGGAATAGCGATGTTGAAATTCTAAACAATAGACACGTTTTGTTTCCTCGGTCAAGAACAAAGGGGCAAAACATAATTTAGTAAAGTGATCCCAAGAGCTTACTTCGCGAACTCTTTTATCAGAATCATAGCTCCAACGACATTGGTGATACCCCAAGGACCACTTTGGAGGCATAAAAACAGTTCCTGTTGGCATTAATAAACTATTATCCGAAGCCTAAAACATTAACACATTCATGAATAACAATGCAAAAGTGACAGAAAATAGATTTAAGTAGCAAATATCAATGCCACTTAGTAACTTACCAGTTGCATGAGATAAACATTTCAAAACAGCTACTGGCGATGCAAACGGACCAAATGTAATGACAGGATATGAGGATGGGGCAATAAATTGAATTACGGATTCCTTCCTCAAATCAATCTGTTTATTCATCAAATAATAATTTAAAGAACATAGATCATAATAAAGGTTGGGCATTGAAAGAGACCACATATACATTAAGAACACTGAATCACCTCACAACGCAGAGCTGTGTCAGCAAGAACTCCCAGAGCTTCTCCATCTGGAAGAACAGCTATCACCCAAGGATGAGACTGGTACAAGGATGTAGTTCCTGGGCCATAACCCCATGCATCTGTGTTCCATGCAAAAACCTACAATAAAACCAAAATGCCTGTAACCCCCCCTACAGTTTAGAGAAAAATAAAAATTAGAGAACTCGTGAACACGATATCAAACAAAATGGCATACCCTCTTCCCTGTACGCTCAAGCTGTCCGCTAACTTCTCCAGTTCCATAAAATGAGGTACCAGCAGGAAGCTAGTCCAGAGAGGAAATCCATGCCATTAATTCCAATGATTAGGTTGGACTAAACAAAAGCATCAACAAGCCACTAAAATATCAGTTTAACAACAGGAATTGAGCAACCAACCTCAAGCTTGACAATCTGTTGCCCTGATAGGCATTGAAAAGCAGGGGTATAAGAAGGAACCCTGTGAGTCTGAGGAGTGATAGGTGTCTCCCTATCCTTGCGATTCGTAAATGAAAGGCTGGGAAATGCGGCAACTCTGTCGTCCGAAGAACAATCAAACCGGAAAACTCCATCCTCCAGGATTGGCTCAAAAATCATCTGCCCTGACACCGAGCTTACTTCGGAATCAGATGCAGTAAGCACCTTTCCTTCACCATAATTAGCCATTGTTGTACTGTACTTCTCACTGTAACTATCAATGTTAAAATTGCTTCTTTTGTTCCTGCACTTAACAAGTAAAATGATCTGATTAAATCCATAAATTACACCAAACAACTCACATTCAATCAAAAGATTTGATAAAAAAGATGAATTTAAGTCAATCTATGAATCTATGAACTAAGAAAGCGATCATGCAGAAGAAAGAAAACTTGAAAGAAAAACCAAGTGACAGTGACAAACGTGGAGGACCAGCATCCAGAAAACGGCGAAGCAGTGAAAAGAGAGCGAGGAACAGAAGTACACACTTTCTTGCTAATAATTTGATCGCTACAAATAAGCCTCACGACTCTCAACTTTCCCGGTTCACCATGTAGCAGATTCCGCCAACCCCCTACTGACAGTAGTTCTATTAGTGGCTTTTTCTTTTGGACCTTTTATTATATTAATAGTAGTTCTATTTAATTATTAAAAAAACAAAAAACACCGTTCCATAGTCGTTCAAACACTAAAACGTAGGTTCATCCATAAAATATTTGAGTGGAGAATGCGACTGACGAGTGGCCTTGCCTCCTTTTTCTTTATAATCCAAAACACGTGTTGAAGAAGACAAAACGCTATCATGCATCATTTCTTCCATACGTACAGCATTTCTCCTGTCCCCGTCCCTGTAGGTGATTTGGATTTATGAATGAAATAAGGTTATAATTCAAAGTCTAGGTTCCGCCTGGACCCTAACCTAAACCTTAATTTTTGAGTTCGATCTGGATCTGGATCTGCGGGTGTAGCAACTGACGGCCAGTTTTCTGAAATCTCGTTGCCCAACCCAGCCAGTTTCCTAGCTGTTCTTGTGATGGTTCTGATTTTCTAAAATTTTGTATCATGCATCGTTTTTTAGCGGAACAAGATTCTTTGTCTAATTTTATGGTGTTTTATTGTATCTAATGAATCTCAGTTATTTATTTATGCGGGTTTCATGTGGACTCCACATAAATAAACGTGAAGCCCGCATAAATAAATGGCTGAAATTCACTAGACACAATAAAATACTATAAAAATTAGACAAAAAACATGAACTCTTTTTTCTCTGAGTTAATCAGCGTCAGCAATATGCTGATCCACCCACTCCATCTCAAGATCGCCTTGACCAAAAATTAAAATCACCAATACAATAAAACAAAGAATCAGAAGGACAAAAATTTGAGTTGATTGCAAATGTTTTTGACAAAGAATATTGGATTCACCATTAAGATAAGTTAGGAACCGTTGATATTAACAAAAATTTCTACCTTCTACCTTTCAGAAACATTGAAATTTTTAAATTGGCATTATATGATGGCATATGGGTATTCAGACAAGACTATATTCTCTGTAGACATTGGATGCCATTGTGTGTGTTAGACACCGCTTCTCTCAAGTTCCCTCAGTCCTGGGTTAGACTATCGAGACTTCCACTAGAACTTCACAAAATTGAAATATTATCGACGATGAAGAATAATTTGGGATGTATGAATTGAGTAGACAAAAATGCAACAACGACAGTTAATGGTCACTTCGCAAGAACACATGTTGAACTTGAGCGATCCAGACCTTTGATTCCGAAAGTATTTATAAATAGATTTCGGCAAAGAGTTCATATCAACTACAAGTGCAATCCCCACAAGCATTGATCCAAAGCAATTTTCATTTCCTACGGAGAAGAGACACACTAAATATAAGAATTTTGGAGAGTGGAGTGGGAATTGATTACAAGAAGACAAAAGGCTCTGACACCAAAGGGTGAATGCAACAGCCTCAAGATTTTGAAGCTCAATATCTATAGCTTCGATCCATTTACCATCTTTAGCATTCAGGTAGGCAAGAAAAACAGTAACTTTTACGACCCATAAGTCCCTCATAAAATTAAGGGGCAGCACTACCAAGATGGGTAGGTACTTCTTCACCTCGGCATGCAGTGTAGGAGAAGGACTCTTTAATTCTAACATAACAGGGGAAGAACCATAAAACAAAATCAATAAAGACAAAGCAAACATTGTAGTTACACAAAATACTAAGAAAAACTTGTTCAATGAAAAGTCAATTCATTTAGAGAACTAGAAATTAGATAGAGTTTTAACTCTCACCCGCTCCGCTCGACTAGAGGTGCATTAGACAAGAATGTACAAAATTTGTAGGTCCAAGAGATCATGTCTTATATACGTTGCTCAGAATTCTACAAGCTTGGAGTTGGAGCCCATGGATAGAGTAATAGAAACAAACTTATTTTGGAGGAGAAGAATGAATTGGTCAAGGAGGTGAATGGTGAGACAAGGAACCTCAACATGCAACTTAATTTACGTTGAAGTTCCTTTCTAACACATATTATAATCAATAAAAATTATATTTTAGAATGCTAGAAGAGTACGCAATCCTCTATTTTTCTGGAACATAAGGAATCAACTCCACCAATATCATCACGGTATTACAGCCGTTATTAAGCTCCAAAATAGTGGCTTAAAATCTTGGTAGCATAATGCAGAAGGCAAGTTTTACCTATTTTATGTGTTAAAGCTTCTAACTTCTCTATAGGAATCTAGCTCGTATGCAGAAATAGGGATCTTTAAATGTGAGAAATCAATGTATTCCACCAACACATTTCTATAGAATTTGTAGTTCCTCACAATAATGCACAGATGCTCATTGTGATCTATGTTAGTCCTTATTTAAGTGTAAGAAATCAGTTATATAGGATTTCTTTACATCTATGTTAGTCCTTATTTAAGTGTAAGATAGCTTTTCAGCTATATTTCAACTGATTAAATCAAACGGCTAATATTCTTATTTGGTTAGTAGCTAATTGACTTGACTGATTCAACTCAACCGGCTATTTTTTAAAAAGCTACTTGGGAGTAGCTTTTTAACCTATCAACTAATATTCTTCGAAGACAATTATACCCTCAAATTTATTTCTCATTTATCTTAACCAACTATTGCTTGATGTGACATATTTAATATGTCACATCAGCTAATTGCCAAATAGGGAAACGAAAATGTGATGGTGAATGAAGATGACCTATATATTTTCAAGTTTTCAATTGAAGACAAGGCTAAAAGAGTTACAAATGCAGGGCCTTGGCATATCCAGGGACACTTATTATTTGTCAAAACATGGCAAATGGGGAGAAAGCTTAACATAAGTATGCTAGAAATAGCCCCAGTTTGGGCAAATTTCTATAGAGCCCCTCTTGAATACTAGTCTTCGAAGGGGTTAAACCATATCATAAGTTGGGTAAACGTATAGGAGTTGATGAGAACATGACAATATAAGGAGAATTAGCTACTCCTTTTAGTTTATATCTTACAGCTAATTGGTTTGATTATAGTTTAGTGACAATTATCACTACAAGAATTTTATTTGGTTTGATTATAGTTTAGTGACAATTATCACTACAAGAAATTTTATTTTTAGTTACAGCAAAAATTGTCACTAAAAATAGTAATATTAATCACTACTATTAATAGTGTCAATTTTTTAAAGTCGTTACCTCCTATCACAAATACCTCTGTCACTAATAAAATAATGACTAATTTCAAAAATGATCACAATTATACAACACTTTTGTGACAAAATTACTGACACTAAAGATTGTGAAATGTGTAACAAAACTATATGATCATGGTAACTTTACATATTTATGACAAGTTTGTCATCATAAATAACATAAAATAGTTACGAATTAAGTCATAACAATACTTCATTTTATTGTGTCAATATCATCGCCACTAAAATAATTGAAAATAGTGAGAAAATATTTGTCAGTAGTGCTTTTTTTATTAGTGCCCATTACTTCTTGTTCACTAATATTTTAAGGAAAAAAAAGTGTCAATATCATTTTGTCATAAAAATAAAAATGTGTTTTTACAAAATATATTGTCACTAATGTGTTTATTATTGTCACAAAAAAAAACTATCAATTCATTAATAGAATTGTATTAGTAGTAAAAGAAATTTGCGTAAGTGACCATGTTGTTTAACAAATTTCGTTACAAATATAAAAATTATATGTTACAATAATATTGTCAGCAAACAAAGATTATATGTTAAAATAAATGTATCACTAATGTGTTCGTATTTGTCACAAATAATATTATTAAATTTAACAATATCATCTAATACTTCCAACAACTAATCCTTTTGACTTAGAGGATTCATGGCACTGTTGTAAAGAGCTTGTGCCCATGCACTCTAATGCTTCCTTCTCGCTTAGTTTCTCTCCACTTCCTTTTCCGTAAGACGAATAGGAAATGTTATCATAACCTTTCATTTCATCCTCACATCCCTTACTCCTTTTGCTTTTATCAGATGCACAATCACCATCTCTCTTAGTCTTTTGATCTGTGTTCAAGATAGGACTTCTAGGGCCAGTTGAAGATCTTGATATAAGGTTTTCACTGAATTTGACCGTCGTCTTCAAGGCTGGAAGGCCAATTTGCTTAACAAAGCTGCTAGGCATACTCTGGTTCAATCTACTCTCTCAACCATCCCTCTCTACTCGATGCAGACATATTGGATGCCTTCAAGTGTCTGCCATTCTATTGATAAGGCTTGCATATCCTTCCTGTGGAGTTCTTAAGGAAATGGCAAGGGAATTCATCTTCTTAATTAGGAATCGGTTTGTAGCCCCAAGAAAATGGGAGGCTTAGGCCTTCGGATGGCTAGAGATACTATTATTGCCATGCTTGGTAAGCTTATTTGGTCGTTATTGCAAAATGATAATAAGTTGTGGGTTAAAGTTTTGCAGGACAAATCCATTCACAACAAACCAGTTTTGAAGGGTAACTTGCCCACTAATGCTTCGTCTTTCTGGAAAGCTATTCAAAGCGCTATCCCTTTCTTAAAAGATGGTTTTGCATGGTGTATGGGAGATGGTTATACTATTTCCTTTTGGTTTGATAGATGGGTTGGAGAGGTGCCTCTCTAACATCTTATTCATAATATTAGCATGCAGGATCGGGAGCTTACAGTTCATGATTTAATCTCATCGGATGGTGAATGGGATTTCTCTACTATCAATACCACTTTGGATCTTGAAGTGTGAAAGAGAGTTTTGGCAATTCACGTGGCTCATTCTCGTACTCGTACTGATGTTGTGATATGGAGAGAAACTCCTATGGGGTCTTACACGGTTAAGTCTGGTTATGAGTTCCTTACCTGTTTACCATATCCTCTTGACCCTCATAAACAATGGCGAATTTGGCAGTTACACTTACCTTAGAAATTTCGATTCTTTCTTTAGCAGATAAGGTGGCAGCATCTACCAACAAATTCCCTTTGCTATGATCATGGGTTTGCACACTCTCCTTTGTGTTCTCGTTGTGGTAAAGGCAATGAAATAACTTTTTATGCCATTAGGGACTGTATGTGGGCAAAGAATTTTTGGTACCAAATTCTTGGAAACATTCCAGGGTATTTTTTTTCTCATCTTCTATTGATAATTGGATTAACATGCATGTCCTTTATACTAGTCAACCTTATGAACATGTCTTGAATATTGTTACTGGCGTTTAGGTTATGTGGTGTGCTAGAAATAAGGATGTTATTCAAAGGGAAGCTATTCCCACCATTGGACAATGTCATTGGCATAAAACGTTGCTCAACGAATGTAGAAAGGCCTTCTATCCTCCTAGTTCATATCCTACCAACAATATCAGTGTGTGGATCTCTTGGCACAGTCCTCCAATGGGTTTTGTTAAATAAAATGTGGATGGAAGTGCTCGTGGTAACCCAGGTGACACTGGATTTGGAGGTTTGATTCGTGATGAACATGGAAATTGGATTATTGGCTTCTCGGGATATATTGGGCATGCTTCTAATACTGTAGCCGAGTTTCAGGTACTTCTGCATGGTTTAATTTTGGCTTGAAGTTGTGGCTACCGAAAAGTTATTGTTGATTCTAATTCTCAAGATGTAGTTAATCTTGTGATGAAATGTTTATTCTAGTTGGGAACATTAAGATGTTGTTAGCAAGAGATTGGTGTTGCTCTCTTCAACATTTTTTATGTGAAGCTAATCATGTGCGGGCTTTCTAGCTAAGCAGGGTTCCTCAAATATGACTCGATGGCTTATTTGGGAGACTCCAGCTCCACGACTTCGTTTGCTGATTCAGACTGATCAGAGATCAGTGGCCTTCTTGAGGCATTAGTTTCTAGCTTGTTTATTGTCTCCTTTTAACAAAAAAAAATTGAATTTGACCATGATTGTTCTTGGTTCCTTGCTATAGAGATTCTTAGTTCCTTGCTATAGAGATAAAACACTCAAAAAGTGTCATGTAAGCTTCGTGAAGGATTTCAGAACCTTTACCGTAGTCTTTATTCAGACAAATAGGTCTCTGTGGATTCATATTTTTACTAAGGACATATATGACATGAGATATCTCTTGAACAATGGAGAATCTAAAGGAAGCGGCATGACAATAGCACGTCCAGGTTGAAGAGATTTTGCTCTTTCCTTGGTTGAATAACGAATTCTATAAGGGATGATTTCTTATCTTCTTCAATTGCATCAGGAATATAATTTTTATTAATGTATAGGCCCGCCTAAGAACTTAATGTTTTCAATTTCTTATTTTATAGTGTTTGGTTACAGTTTGCACTATCATTTTATAGGACAATCTCACCCTCTATGTAAATAGCAAATCTAATGAAGGCTCATCTCATGGCTTTCAAGTTTTGTGTCGCTAATTTGAAATTTATTATAGCAAAATATATGAACTTATCTGTAAAATGTTCATAAAAGCTTAAATAAAAATTTCAAATTTTATAAGTTAAATATTGAAACTTATAAATGTTAAGTAACAAAAGATTAATTTTTTAAATGTGTAATATAAAATTCTAGCAAAAGTAAAAGCCAATAATGATTATAAAATTTTAATATAAAAACCTTGAGTTTAGATTGTGTTGGAACATCCCATAACTTTAGGGTAGTCATGCTCATCTTTTTTTCCGTGATATCGCCTTTTGATTAGTCAATTTCAAATTTAAAATTTTGATTGAGCTTCAATGGCTTTTCATGATTGGTGTCCACAATTTTAAGGGTACATTAATGTTGGATAGTTTAGGAACTTTCCTTCAAGATTTTATGAATCACATATTTAATATACATTTAATTTATTGCATATTTAAAGTAAATAACTTAAAAATAAATTCTTTAAATTCTAATATATTTTTCCCCATTCAAAAGAAAAGTATCTCTAAAGCTTGCAATTTTACTTCTGATAAAAATTATTCCTATATTAAAAGAAAAAGAATTTAGTCTACTGTCATATGGAAGAATTTTTAATTATGATATGTAAATTATATTCCAATTGCAAATAATAGTTATTATTATTATGAACAATACAATTATAATTATGATTATATTTACAATAAAGAAACCACATTCACATTATAGTAAAACTTAAACCTAAACATAATATGATGAATTTAAAATCATGCCTAATTGAAAGATGACCAAGGTTTGACTTGATATTTAATTTTAATATAATCAAAATTTTGAATTAAATCAATATTATTTTAATTATTTATTTTTATAAATGATGAGACACATTCAGTAAGTGAAGATGTGGAAGGCGATGACGATAATGATTGAGTATTGAAAAGAACTTTGTTTTTAAATTTTGAATAGGCTAAAAGTTTTGCTTAATATTTTGGAATAAGATTTTCATTATATTTAAACATTTACTTATTTTTATTTTTATTTTGATGAAATTTCAAAGTTATATTTAGCAAATATCTATGGATATATAAATATTACTTTTGGATTATCAATATATATAGTTTGAATATTTTATAAGAAAATATTTAAATTTGTTTGCAAATAATAAGAAAAAACCATGACAAGTAGTTTCTTGTCACTGAAATTTGTACAATATTGACAAAATTAATCGTTAGAGTGGTTAATTTTGATATGTTATTATAACAAAAAATAGTTATCATTAATTTGTTATGTTTATATTGACAATAACCTTTATAGCAAAGAGTTGATGTCAAGTGACAATAAAATCTCTTGTCACAAAAATTTCGAATAGTAGTGACCATAGTGATAGTTCCGTTTTTGTGACAATATTAAGTAGATATTAATTAATTGAATTTTTATTTACAAAAATTTTGTCACAAAAAGTAAAATATTGTGTAACGGTAAATCATTTCATCACAGGAAGAGAAAAATATTAGTGATCAAACTATATTTTGTCACAACAAATAGAAAATATTAGTGACCAACATATGTTTTGTCACAATTACAATTCATTCTCGTAAAAATTACTTTGGTGCGAAATTGTATATGCTTTTGATGCAGTTCCACAAGTTCACGGGTCTCAAGTAGTACAGTATAATATCGTCCCACAGGGAGTAATTGTGTAAGTACTAGGCTTGGATCA
>JAOSBK010000005.1:12395545-12407753 GCA_027568895.1 Erythroxylum shatona | reverse complement strand
ACACTAATCCTATTTCCTATTTCATATACTACATAAACATTAATCCTAATTCTAGGATTAATGTTTATGTCTTATATGAAATAACTACTTTTATAATGTATCAATTAGGATATGGGACTTAAGCCAAATGTGAAATAACTACTTTTAAAATTATAACTATTTGTTGTCAAATGTCAATAATTTATATTTTATATTTTATATTTTTTCATAACCTTTTTTTAATTTTCTTTAATAATATACCTGCATATATGTTTTTATCTATTATTCTTTTTACTTTTTTATCAGTCATTTCAAATACATATTAATATGCACTTTGTCATTAAACACTACTTCAACAAGGATTAGTGTTTATGTCGTAAATTTCTTCCAAAATACTAATTTAAAGGTTTAAATAGGATTTAACATTTATAAATTCTATTATAAATGCTATATATTATTTAAGGATGAGTTGAGGCCTAAGATAAGGTTACTTCTAATCAATTAGGACTTAACGAGTATCCAAAAGAGTTATGTCCATACCTAGCAAATTAAAGAACACTATCCTCTATTTGTTTTTCATTCAGCAGAGTTTCTCACCATATGCTTATTATAATATTATGTTGTCATATATCTAACTATAGGTTTTTTTTTTCATAATATGCTAACCAATTGCATTCTTTAGTAGAATATAAACTTGGTATGTCAATTTTGATTTACCACTATGTTATTTGCAACTTAAATTGCATTCACTAATTTAGTAACTTAATTATAACTATATAGCTACATGGAAAAAGGTTGAATGACTCATTCGAAATGGTCCCAATACTTAGAAAGATTGAAGATTTTCATGAAATTTGTAAATGATCAAATTAGTTTAGAATATGAAATTTGTTGTCTATACATAAATTACTTAAATTTCAACGAACAGAGTCAACATGTAATATATAATTAGTTGCTAATATGAGGAAGAGATAAATTCTATACTTATTGAATTTATTATGGAGAAAGTTCTGAAGCAAGTAATGTTAGAAGTTTTTATACAGGTGATGATGGTGATAACAATAATGATGTAGATGATAGTGATAATAATGATGACATAAATGATGGAATTAAAGAAATGTTGGAAGATGTGGGGAATTATATGGAGACTATGGATGAAAATACTTTGCCTAATACTTTTGGTAGAATTACAGAAGATACTTTTGAGAATTTATTGAAAGTAGCTCAAGAAGACTTATATCCAGGGTTCTATAATTTTCTCACAATTATCTTTTGTTGTGAAGTTGTTGCATTTGAAGGTAGTAATTTTTTTTGGATATGTTGATTGAGTTGCTTAATGATGTATTACCAATTGGCCACTAATTGCCAAATCTTATGATGAAGCAAAAAAATTATTAAAGGACCTTGGATTAGGATATATATCAATACATGCTTGCAATTATGATTATGCTATCTTTTGGAAGGAGTTTAAAGATCTTATAAAATGTCCTATTTGTGGTACATCAAGGAGACAAGTGAATGGTGGAAAAGGAAAAAAAATATTGTGTAAAATCTTGAGATACTTTCCTATTAAACCACAACTATAAAGTTTTTTATGTTAATAAAAATAGCCATAAATATAAGGTGGCATAAAAGAAACACATTGATAATAATGTTATGCATCATCTAGCCTACTCAAAGGCATGGAAAGACTTTGATGGGAAGTTTCTATGGTTTGTAGAGGATTTTCATAAATTAAAAAAATATGACGTTTTATTCAAAAGGTTACTTGGTCCGGATTATGATGGAAATGTGGCTTGTCAAAACATAATATGTTATTCAAAAGGTTACTTGGGCCGAATTATAATGGAAATGAAGAGGAAAGTGAAGGGAGAGATCCTAGTTAAACCGAATTTTACAAATGCTCAACCTCAGCTTCGTTTAAAGCGTGTAGAATAAAGAACAGAGGTAAATGAGTTAAGCAACATGTCTCAGCCTTCGAATCTCATGTATACTTTTCAGCATTTCTTGTATCAGGAGGGAGAGAGTTTTTTGCTTAGTTTCAAATCTTCAGGCATTGTGCTTCTTTCATACGCTTTGTACATAGAGTCCAACATCTATAGAATAAACAGATTCCATAGGGGAACGATGATAAGCTAACCATTGTATAACACTTAAGAGCGAACAAGTTGGCAATGACCATTGAAATTCCCTTTTAACAACTTCCTATATTCAGTTGGTGATCTCACATGTGAAGAATAAGTGGTCATGTGATTCAACCTCTGTTAAACAAAACAGACAATCTCTATCAATAGTTAAATACTTGAGTCTATCAATTGTACAGAGGCAGTTTTGGATAGCTAGCCATGGGAGGAAAGAAACCTTTGGAGGAATGTTCTTATTCCAGGCAATTCTAGGCCAATTCACTACAGGTTTGCACAAATGTAACAAGTCTCTCATGCTTCTATTCGACAACTGATGGGTGGGGTGAGTATGCCAAAAGAAAGTGTCTCGATGGGACGGGCTTGGATTGTAGTTTGGTTGATACGTTCAGGAAAATGCCAAGTTGTTCTACTAATGAAAGCTTCCATCTTTTTATTAAGTGGAAAGTGAATAGAAATCCTTACTTCCATCGAGGAGTGTATAATAGCTCCTCTTCTTGATCAATTATCAAACCACAGTGTAATGAACTTCCCGTTGCTAATAGGACATGACATGTTTGCTTCAACGTCTTGCCTCATCTTGAGAAGTTGGTTCAAAAAGAAAGAATACGATGCTCTATTAAGGAGCTCCTAGATGCTTTTACCTTTGAGAAAATAAGTATGAAGCCATCTAATCCATAAGGAATTATGGTCTTCTAGAATCCACCAAAACTGCTTCAATAAGAGTGTTCAATTGATGAGTTTTATCGAATATATGTTAAGACCTCCTCCTTCTTTTGGATAGCAAATATCAGCCATTTCAGTTTTGTATGACCATTATCTCCATTTGCATTGTTCCATAAGAAGTCTTTGAACAGCCTCTCAATTGTCTTAGCTACACTTTTTGAAAGAAAAATGTGAGAGCTCTAATATATATGTAGTGAGTTTATAATAGATTTTAAGAGCTATAACCTCCCTGCATAGGACAAAAATTTATTCACCCATGAGCCTATCCTCTTCTATGTTTTTTCTAAAAGGGGAATGCATTCTAAGAACGTTAATCTCTTAGTGGAGATTAAGAGACTCAGATAGAATAGAGGTGGCTCTTTCTCTATCATTCCCATTAGAAGAGCAAGTTGTGAGGCCATCAGAGAAGCTCTTTTTGACAGTACAAAGTGACTCTTTTGGAAATTGATGTGTAGACCTGAGATATCTTTAAATGTGTGTAGGGTATGCATAAAGCATTTGATAGATTCTGGTTTGGCACTAAAAAAAAGAAGTAAGTCATATGTAAATAAAAGATTAGTGAGACCAATTTTCTTACATTTTGAGTGATATTTAAAGACGCTTGATTCCACTTATTTTTTGATGATTAAATTCAAAACTTCCATACACATTATAAAAAGGTAGGGGGACAGGGGATCCCCCTACCTTAAGCCTTTTCTTACTTTGAAAAACTTAGTAAGGCTTCCATTGATGAGGATAGCATAGCTTGCTGTAAAGATGCATTCCTTGATCCATCCAATGAACCTGTTTGGAAAACCATATGCTAACAGTAATTTCCATAGAAAGCTCCATCACACATTGTCATATTCTTTGTGGATATTAATTTTGATGGTTCAATTTAAAGCTAAATTCACTATAGAATATCCCTTGAGAAGCTCTTGCACTATTAAGAAGTTGTCTCCTCTCTTCCTTTAGCTGATAAAGGCCCCTTGACTATCACTGATTTGTGGATTTATCACCTTCTTCAAACTATAAGTTAGGATTCTAGAGATAATCTTGTACAATACTAGGTAGTTGTTCGAGTTATGCCGAAATATTTTTGTAATTTTAGCATCTTTGTCAATATATCTAACATATTCCAATTTATGAATTGATCTCTTTATGTATTAGTTTATTTATAAGAATTGCTCAAACTATCATTAATATCTTGTATAGGGACAAAGGATCATCATTTAATATCATATTATTGATACAATTTAATGATGTTTATATAATTTTACTTTATATATGAAATGCTCAACATTTTAAATTAATAATGTTCTTTATGATTTAATTTTGTAATAATAACCAAATAATTCACAAAAAATCTGGTTGATACATTATGTACATAACGTGTTTAATATAGTGGATTTAAAATCTTTCCTTATGGATTTAAAAAACATAGTTAAAACTTTCTAACTTACAAAACAAAAATTATCACAAATAACATTTTACTATATTAATAAAATGTACCAAATAATATATCACCACATTATGAAAACATAGCAAATAACATATTTCTACATTATAAAAAATGTAGCAAATACAATATAACTACGAAGGACAAATATGTAGCAAAAAAACTATTAGCTACATTTTATTTTCATTGCCAATTGTTTGATGTCAATTTTTTTCCTGCCAACATCGACATATGTTTTATTTTTAGCTACATTTTTAGTTCTTTAGCTACAAAATTATTTTGTTGCTAATACTTTTTGTCTACAATTTTCGGAAACATTGACTATAATTTTCAACCAAGGAAATTTGGTGACGTTTCATGCATCGAAATACAAATGTCACCAATACCTATAGGTATTTTTTTTGGAATAATGGCTATGTTTTTTTCATAGTCTATTGCCTACTTTGTTATAGTGTAATAACAAGAAAAAAAGATTGTAAACATTGAAAATAAAACTAATTAGAAATCCTAATTTGATGTGTCACCCTAACTTTAGAATAAAAGCTTGATCACAAATGGGATCTTGAAAATGATGACAATTGTTTTGGAGCTTAGGATGTTTTTATTGTTAACTAAGTAAAGGTTATAAAATATAGAGATAACTAATAATTAGAATATGTTATTCTTTCTTAGATGCTAAATTATCAACAATACTCATTCATTTACACATTTTGTTCAAAAGAATACAAATTAACGAACTTAATCGACCAAAGTTAAAGTGGGCAAACATTAGATTTTATACGCTTAAAATTAATGAACTCAAATATTAAAATAAATTATAAAAGGTAAAATTATAACATGTTAGATTCAATTTTTAATTAAAAATAATTTTATAGTTTAATTTAGTTTTTAATTTAATTATTATATGATTTGATTTGAATAGTTTTTCATATAATTAATTTATAACTAAACTCAATAATACGAATCGGTTTGATTGTAATTAAAAAATTGACAATGCAATTGAATTATGAACTTTTGATTCAATTTGACACATCTTTAAACTCATAATGTAATCTCGACTACGATTGGTTTTCGTGCCATAAATGTCTATCTTTTGTATATTTATGGCTATTCCTTACCGAATGGTTGATGATTAAAGGATCACTTGGGGAGGGTTGGCAACTAGAGTTTGTAAATATATAGGGATAATAAGTATTTTTTGTTGAACCTTTTCTTTTCTTTTTTAAGTTTTACATTATAAATCCTCAGCTTTTACTTTTTACAGTTAAATCTAAACTTCTGTAGAACATTAATCGGACTTTTGAAGTGCGAATGTTGGGTAAATATTTTAAGCTCAAGAGTAATGTTTTTATAAGTTTTAAGATTTAAGTTTTTTAGAAGTATGATTCAAGAGTCGAGGGTAAAATATAAAAAGTGCAAGTTTAATTTTAAAAGATGAAAATGATATATAATGGACTTTCCATTATCCCTTTTTAAAATACTTATAAGAGCAAACATTTATAATACTTACAAGAATTGACTTTTGAGTAAATTAAAACATTATACTAGTAATGTACTGAGACAAACATAATTTAAACAATTGTTAATTTTCAACTTATATCAAACATTTCATTCGAGATGGGAAAAAACACTACATTTGGGTTTGATCATTGGCATGATCCAGGTCCTCTATTTAACACTCAACTCTTTTCAACTTTAAGAGGTTTTATCCTTAAAGACACTAAAGTGTAGGTATTGATTCGAAATAACAACTGGCATTGGCCTTTCCCATATGAGTTGGGGAATCATATTGATTGTAGAACACTGACCAACATACTCTCCAAACCAGGTGCAAGAAGATGAAAATAGATGGGAACTTTATAAGTATCATGAATTTACAAAATAGTCTTGCAATCAATTATTGCTTGGTCCTATTGTCAAAATTTCTCTTCATAAGCTGATATAGGGATCAGGTATAATTCCAGCTCATTCTTTCATCTTATGGTTAATATCATTTCATAAATTAGGAACCAGAGATAGAATCAAGTTTCAAATTCCAGATAAAAGTTGTCCTTTATGTTCTAGAGAAAATGAAACATTAGATCACATTTTTTCAAGTGCTTTCACACTAGACATCTATGATGTGCATTTCTCAACATCGTTGGACTACAAAATAGAAATATTAGCTAGATGAATTACTTAACTTGAGCTAATGAATTAATATGAACCAGTAGGGAGGATCATAGGGTCTTCAAAATTGGTTTTGCTATATTGGTGCATTATATGTGGAGGATGAGAGTTTGAAAAAGTAGGAGATTTCAAAGAATAAAGTTGCATATAATGTTTTAAAGACCCGATTAGACCAATCGATTCGACTAGAAATAGTTTGAACTAGCAAGCTATCTAGTTTGGTTTCATTTAATAATCTTTATGTATAAAAATCGACTAATTCTTAGAGAACCGATCAGTTTTCAATGAACCAGTTTATCCAGTTAGTCAATACATTTTTCTTCTTTAACGAACCCAATGCTCTTGCATTTGCTCTATTCACTTCCCTTAATTATTCTCTTCTTTTAAAGCTCCATTTATTCATGCCCAAATCAAAATCCTTTGTGAAGCTTGCACTAAAATTTATAATCATCATGAACCCATAAGACAGAGAAGCCACTTTGGATAGAGAACCCAATGAATTAAAGTTTAATGAAGAAATTGGGGACGAGGAGAAGTCTCACTTTCTAACTGGAGATGGAGCGAGTCCTTCGTATGAAGAAAAAATCTCTTGTGAAATTTGCACTAAAATCTGGAATCCTCATGAACCTATAAGACAAAGACACCACTCTCGGGGGAGAACGCAACAAATTGAAGTCCAATGACCAATTTGGGGATGAGGAGAAGTCTCACTCTTTGATTGGATATGGAGTTAGTCCTAGGTATGAGGAAGTTATCTTTTTTTTCCTATTTTTTGATTCTCCATTTTTTTGAAGGTAGAGAAAAGAATAAAAAATTGGTTGTTTCTTTTGTTGGTTTAGTTCCTCTACAATGAGAAGGAGTTTCGTCCTCTATAAAGTACTAATTTGTTTTATTTTTTACTTTTCTATTTTAGTGAAGGTGGATACATATAAGTCTAGTTGGGAATCAACATAATGCACTATTATGGAAGATGGGCAAATGGGCAAACTGATCAAAGACAAAGAACCTTGATTAATTTCTTGGTTTATTGTAATATTAGAACAACTTTTATCAAGTTTATTGATGCTTCTGATATGTAAAAAGTGCTAATATTTTATCTAAATTATTTTTTGAAATTGTTGAGTTAGATGGACTAAAGAATGTTGTGAATTTTCTTACAAATAATGTAACTAATTATGTATCAATTTGGTACTTATTACAATCAAAGTATGGACACGTTAATTGGTCTCCATGCATTGCTCATTGTATAAATCTCATTTAAAAGATATTGGTGGTATGAATCATATTTCTAGTCTTACGTCACATGCATCTAAGATCACAATTTTTGTGTATAATCATATCACATTTTTGTCGTGGTTAAGAAAGCGAGAAGATTAGGTTGAGATCATGCGTCCTGCTGCTATCTAGTTTGCAACTACATTTATTACTTTGAAACGTGTTTATGAACATAAGCAACTACTTCAAAATTTAGTGACAAGTAAGCGCTTTTTAAGTCATAAGTTATCAAAAGTGAAAAAGGAAAAGAATATTTTGTTATTATTCTAGATAATAATTTTGGGATGCTTGTTTGATCATTGCAAAGATTGTGGCTTCGCTTATAAGGTTGTTAAGGATTAATGACTTAGATGAGAAGCTACTTTGGGGTATATATATGATGGTGTGTATAGAGGTCACAAAACAATAATAAAGCTTTTCAAAGGAAGGAGAAATTGTACAAACTGTATATGGATATTATTAACCGATGATGGGATAACCTTCTTACTCAAAGGATCCACTTAGCAGCTTATTTTCTCAATCCTTATTGATTATACCATGATGATGCATGTGCAATTAATATTATGAGCAGTCTATTTGAAGTGATCAAATGCAAAGATATTTTCTATATTGAAGAGTAATTATAAGTGCTAAATGAATTTCAATTGTGTCGTGAAAGTTTAGAGAGTTTTGTTAGATCATCAGCAAAGAGAGAACTTATGGTCAAAAAAAGCAAGCAAATTAGGGAGAGATGCGATTCTCATCAACCAACTAGGTAAGTTTTATACTTTTAATTCATTTTTTTCTTATTAATAATATATATTTTTATTTATCATAACTATTAATTTAAAATACAGATGAGTGGTGGAGATTATTTGGTGACAGTGCTTCAACTTTGAGAAAACTCGCTATTAGATTACTCAGTCAAACAACTTTTGCATCAAGTTGTGAATGTAATTGGAGTATTTTTGAACGTATTAATACAAAGAAATGATGTCATTTGAAGCATTACAGACTTAATTACCTTGTTTACGTTACTTATAGTATGATAATGAAGAACATGTATTTTATAATCTTGTCTTTATTTCATTAATTTTATTTTTATTATTAACTTTATAATTTTCTATTATGTATTTAGAGCCTTTAGTAAAAAGAGAATGTATGATCCAGTTGATATTGATTATACTGAAGATACTAATTTTTAGATCGAAGAAGAAAAATCATTGTCTGATCTTGATTATAATGCAATTGAAAAGGTGATTTATGAAGAAAATGCATTTGTCACATCGAATGAATTAAGAACATCTACTGATGGTCAGTTCATATCTTATTTTGATTATATTTAAGTTAAAAGTATAACGTATTACAAGTTTACAATTGAGAATAATTTCATACATTACTAATTTGTAATTTATTTAAATGTAGTAGAAGTTGATGCAAATACTTTGGATAAAAGCATAGTTTATGAGTCTTTAAATAGCTTTGGAGAATTTGAAGCTTTTGAAGATGATGAGACACAACCTCTTTCAGAAATATAATTTTGATTTTTATTGTTATTTTAAGTTTTATATTAGACTCATATTTATTTGTTATTTGTTCATTATGTAATAATAGACATTGGTGTATTTTTTTTATTTCAATAAAATATTTTATTTGTACTTATTCTTATAAATTTTACTTTTTATTTATTATATATTGGTGTTATAGTGGTCACTACTGGTTGAACCTTTAAACCTTAAATCTTTCATTTGATAGGTTCGATGTTTGGTCTGGTTTTTAAAACATTGGTTAGATGTAATTCTGCCTCAACTTAAGGATGACAATCATGATTACTGCTAATCAACAACTCATTTCCATTCATATTAAAACGCAACTGAATTTATAGAAATTACTATTATTCGGTGTGTTCAACATTGTAGTTAGTTGAATTTTATGTAAGCTCCACCTCAAACTTGAATGATTATGTAATTTCACATTTTAAAAGGATTTATTACTTATTTTTTAAAAAAATAGTTAGGAGGTAAGAATATTTTCAATAAAAGTTAATTATCATATTATTTATGTAATAGAAGAGTATATATAAATATCTATTAATCAAATTAATTTATATTAAAAATTCATAGTAAAAAAAATTTGCTTGTCTAAATAGTGATGATTTGTATATAAAAGTACAGAAATTAAATTCTTTCAACCTCATCATCTTGATTTCAAGTTGTTAAGTTATTTTTCTAAAAAATGAAATAAAAATAGTAAATCTCTGAGGAGGAGCAAGGACAAATCCAATAAAATAACTAGGGCTTCAGAAATCGGGACTGTCTAACGCTGATGAGCAAACACTGACACCAGAAAAGGATTAAAATAGAGCATTACAAAGTTGATAGAAAATACAAATATTCGGGGGAGCAATGAATATTCAAAAAGAGATCACCAGGCACCCCTGGTATAAGATGATTTTAGGATAGGCTTCAAGTTAGAGTTATATGTTATCTAATAACAACTCATTCATCCTTGTTCTTATAGCATCATGAATCCATGATAAAGTTTTACACCATAAAATAGGTCTTTCCAACTTAGTACCTTTGAAAATCCTACAGGGCCTTTTTTTCCAGATCGAATAAACTAAGTAACCAACGACCATTTTAACTAGGATAATATCCTCCTTGCACCAATTCTGTGGCATGCTTAACCAATGCATAATCCCATTCTAAATTTTGTTTACAAGTTGAAGAAGCTTATACCAGACTACAATAGTGAAAAAGCATTTGAAGAACATATATTGGATGTGTTGGGAAGGAGGAAGTGGGTATAACATACGCAACGATTAATCAATAAATCTTTCCCCACTTAAATGAATCTATTAGGAGTAATAATGAGCAAAAATTTGCAGCAAACTAAATGGTCATAAGCTGCCCCAATAATGCACAAATCAAAAAATCAATCACAAAATACAATAATTATTTAACGTGGCAAAAACTCCATTAGTGTGAAGGATAAAAAACCACGGGACCTCACTTGGTCCAAGCAAATGAAATCGATTATCATAAATACTGTCTTACAGAGATGAACAACCACAATAATCCAAAAATCAAAAACTCAATCTCATATAGCCATAAATCAAAGTAGAGGACTACACTAACAGAGCAATCACAATAAAGGCTTATGTTCTTACAAATTCTGGAAAAGTTCCAGCCGTCCAAATCCAATCTTCACTGTTCAAAATAAAGAACAATAAGTAAGGAACATGTTCACCAAAATTCAACCCGATTGGACAAAGAATGATGAACCAAAATTAGAATATGGTGAAGCTCGTCAGTTCTGGAAATACATTTAGACCAGTCCAATTTTGGAAACCAAAAAACTCAACCTTCAGACCTCCAAACCAAATCTCCACTATTCAAAATGAAGAACGACATGTCTTCAAACTGTATACCAAAAATGAGACCGATCTAACAGTGAACGATTTCCTAGTTGCCAAAAATGTAAAATGGGTTGGGTTGAAAATTTTCTCCTTTTGCGAAGGTTGAAAGAAATAAACAACTCTCTCTCTTCTCTCACTCTAGGCAACTAAAAATTTTTGGTTGAATGGAAAGACAAAAATTAACCCTAATGGGTTAAAAAAGAAAGTGGGCTTTAACAAATTTTGGGTTTTACCACATAGGAGGGAACCAAACCCAATAGGATGGTTTCATTTTCATGACAGTATAGGGTACACCTTCTATCTCGGATAGTAAATTTAAATTGTGAAGTAATCTTGATAGCCTAATCAAATCACAGCTTCAAACCTTTTTCCTTAATGGAAAATCCATTTCTTTGAGTAGGTCACTTGGAAATTATGTTGTTGATAATTGTTTACCACCACTTTTTTTTGGACGAGCACTCTTTCTCGTCAACATAAATAACTCCGTTACAAATTAATAAAAATATAAGCAAAATGGTACCAATTAATATTTTTGTAAGGACTGAATACTTCATGATAAATGGGGTTTGGTTGTTGGGGTAACCTTGCTGGGTTATACAAAGAGTTCTCTTTAATAACTACACATCTATAGTTTTTGGTTGCAAATCAAATATGGCAGTGCTTGAGTTGAATATATTTCTTATTTCATGTCTATAGAAATTTCTTTTTCCATATTAAAATATATGAAATGAACAGTAGAGACAAGTCATGTTTCTACAGTTAATTATTAGGCTAATAATTCATTTGTCAGCATCTTTGCTGATTTGGTAATTGTTAGAAAACTAATCATTATCGAATCATTGACGTACAAAAAATATACTTTATGGTTTTCCTATCAGATCTATTTAATTGGATGATTAGAAAAACATGAATAAAAAGTGAAAGGATTGGATATGATACAACACCCAAACTTCAACTTTACATGGCATGAGACGTTGAACACTATCATTAGATACACAATTAGCCAACAACCTAAGCAAATGTGGTTAATATGATGTATATTTTGTATTTGTTGAACATACTGAGTAGGATAGCCTCTTTTGT
>JAOSBK010000005.1:12356602-12368464 GCA_027568895.1 Erythroxylum shatona | reverse complement strand
AAAGAACTTAGTTCTGACAAAAAACGTTTCTTTTTAAAGGAAGTTTTTGAAAGAATTTAAAAAGGGGAATTCACAATCCAACCCCCCCTTCTTGTGCAATTATATATCGTATCTTAAACATTGTTTTCACGTGTGATTTACTTCATCATTAAATTAAATAGTAAAGTTGTACGTATTTCTTTTTGTGTTCTTAATAAAAATGAATTTAGTAGAGTGTTTATTTATGAAATTACCTATGAGATATGGAACACACTTAAAATTGCGCATCATTGCACCAATCAATTAAAGAGAAAAGTGAGCTTATTATTGCATCAATATGAGCTATTTTATATAAATAAAATGAGTTCACTTCTAATGTGAGTACGTACTTTATTATATTATTATTTCTCTCAAACATCTTGGTAAGGCTTACACTAATATTAAATCGGATAAAAAATTACTTAGGTATATACCAAAGGTTTAGGAGGTAAAGGTGACGACTATATAAGAAGACAAAGATTTAATCAATTTTCCATTAGAAAAGCTAGTTAGATCACTCCTCACTTATATGGAGAGGATGAATGAATTGTATAAAGAGGATGTGACTCCAATAAGAAGAGGTGTGGTATTTAAAGTATATAAAGGTAAGAAAGCTTATAAGGAGACCTCTATTAGTGAAAAAGATGAGGAAGATATAGAGATCATCATAAAGAAATTTAAAAAGTTCTTAAAAAAGAAGAGGGGAAACAATTAAATAAGAAGAAGAAAGCACTTAAGTCTACATGTGATGACACCACTAGTTTAGAGAGTGAATAATATGAAATTATGCGGATAGTATGTGCTTTGGGGCTAATGATAATGAGATACACTCTTTCTCAAATTCTTATGATGATTATAATGTTGAACTTTGATTTGATGAGTTAGTTGAATACTTAGTGTCCATGAGATGAATGGGAAAAATTTATCCTCCAATTATAAAGAGACTAAAAACTCTTAGATTCATTCATGACTAAAAATGAAAAATTGAAATGCAATATATAGGACATGATAGAATTCAAGAGTATGATTGTTACTAATAACAATGCTTATTCTTTGTTGTATGAAAATAAGGCATTAAAGAAGACAATTGATTTCCTTAAATAACTATTTTCTTAGTTCCCTCTAAGAAGTGAAAAATTGAATAACTTTCTTGGAATCTAAAAGATCTCTGAAAATAGTCATATAATTAGTTTTACTTAGGAAGTGCACCATCTAATGCCAATATTATTTTTGGTAAGGACTAAGCAATTACATAATGAATATATGCCTAAATCATCATATGAGCATGTTGCATCTTCTAAATATTATTCATCCTTCATCCTTTAGGTCTTAAACAAATAATAAAATTCTATACATTATGTATGGGTCATATTCTAAACCTAAAGGACATATCATTGATAAAAAAATAGGCATAATTTTTATACAAGGTCATCCAAAGGAAACTAAAATAACATTCTCATTCATGTGGATCTTTTTATCATTAAGATGATATGAAACAAGATCACAATCATTATAATTCTTATTGTAAATATTAAGGCATAATACATACTCTTATTCAGCATATGTCATATTTCTTTTAAAGAAGTATGCCTTTTTCCAATTTATATGCAAGACATTTTCATTATATAAGGAGAGCTTGTGATTGCCCACATATCCAAAAGAGAGCATCATATCACCCACATCATCCATCAAAACCTAAAAATGTATAAATGTCACATTTTTGTAGTTTATAGTCATATAATTCATATGCTTACAAATCGTATTATATGAGATGTCACTTTTATGGTGATTATAAACATATCCAAAGAAATTGGTCTTCAAAATAATGTTTGTTAAATAAATAAAAACATATGGGTTGAAAAAGGTTTAAGCACTAATCTCTAACGATCCAAGTTTAAGTGAGTATAATAATATATTAATTTGTTTTCCTTATAGGTCAATATCAGTTAGCATTAAATGAATACCAATAGTTGGTATCATGCTCATTAACATAGAAAAGGAACAATAATGATTTACCTGATAATTAATCTTAAAAGAAAACTCACAAAGTGTCCTTGTATGATTTAAGAAGGAAGTTGGTAACAAAAGACTAATTGTTGAACTAAGTGAGGAAGAAAAGGAGATAATTATTGCTAGTATATCAAAAAAAGGTGTATACTCTTTCTCATATTGATAGCGTTTGAGCATATTGACTAAATATACGTATTTAGAGGGAGAAAGGATTATTGCATATACCTAAATTAATTTTGAAATTGGTATATGAGACTTAATAATTGCTCTTTGATTTTATAAACATATAGAAGTATTCTTTGCCTATATGATAGGGGTTTTAAAAAGGGAGAGAGGTTTTTTTTTTCTAATACTTATAGAATTGTATATCATATTCCATTGTTAATATTGGAAAAAAGGGGAAGAGATTGTTGGTATTGAATTTTGATAATTTATAATGCATGAATTAAGAGAGAGCATGTATTAATAGGGGCATTTTACAATGTCTTTTATTTTCCGCAATATCATCAAATGTTTTGTCATCATAGAAAATGAGGAGATTATTGGACCAATTAATGTTCTAACATATAGTTTTTTTTATGATAACTAAATACGTTATTACTAATATTTTTTAATCTTTTGTGATATTAGTAGGTTAATATATTAATGATTAAGTTTAATAGAAGGATAAAACGAGCAAAAGAGTCAATTGAGTCAATTAAGCAATCAAAGGATGAAGAAAATGAGCAAGTGGAGCACATATACAATCTAAATGAAGAACCAAGAACAAGAAGGAATCAAGTAGATATCGACTTAAGCACATCATTATAATCCTTTTTATAATCTTATATGGACCATTTCAATAAATTAAGGGTGCAATCATTTGTATGTAGGGCATATTGCATAAATCCTTTTATAATCAATAAAAGAATTATTTGATCTTAAAATAAACTCTTGACCTTTAAAAAAATTTGAATAATATTTTTAAATAAAAATTCTGTAAATAAAAGCGCTTTGACCTTGAAAGATCTTGTAAAGTTTTGAAAAAAATTATTTCTGGAAGTTTGATAAATCAATATATGGGTGACCAGTGTTATAGTTTTAGATAGACTAATTGACCATTATGATAGAGTGGTTAACTAGTGTCTTTTGAAAATATGTTCTGTGAGTTTGTACCCATATTGTTCAATTAAGGTGACACATTGACCAACTAGTGGACTATAATTGTTGATAAATGTGACAGAATAGTTAGTCAATGCTACTATTACTAACTGTTGTAATGACTAGTTTTTAATTTTTAATGACTACATAGGAATATTTGGAGAATAAATAGATAAAATATGAGTCATGAGAGGTTGACGGTGTAACATCCCGTCCCATATTAAGAGTTAGAACTCAAAAGTACGGTACATGCGAGATCAATGAGAGATTAAGAAAAATACATTTTCATGCTCATGCATATTGTTAGCATACATGCACGTAAATTTGAATATTTTACACATATTTAAAATGACTGTAAATGCATTCATGAACATTCCAGGTATAATTGAATTGTGATGTGATATTCTTGAGAATTGTGAATTTGTTGTATTGAAAATTTAATTGGTGAGTGTATTTGTTAATTTTGAATTTTGGTGAATTTTAGGAATAATTTTAAAAAAAATGGCTATTATTATACTAGGAAAAATGCCAATTGGCAAGTAATTGATGTATGGAAAATAGAAATGAGTGTAATGATATTGAAGAAATTTGTGAGAAGATGACGTTGAGAACTTCGGAGATAACTGGAATGAAAGGATGGGGGTTATGAGACTAGCTCAATAAGAACTAGTCAGTTGGAAAACTAACTAAAGACTATAGAAATTGGACAAATGTCCAAGTCTAAAGTCATGTTTTTCTTAGCTTTGAAAAATCAAGTACAGTACTCTTGTCTTTATCTTCTTCGTAGCTTTCTTTTTTACTTTTCTTCATTTACATAGAGTTTTTTTTAATCAAATCTCCATCAGAGTTAAATTTTGTTTTCTTCTACTTTTTCTTATTCCCAACTTCGGTTTTCTTTCTTTTTCCTTAAGAAAAACCAAAAATTGTTAACCTCCATAATGGTGTACGTGGATGCATGAGAGTTAGGGTTTCTGGAGATTTTAAAGATGTTAGAACTTTAAACAAGTAAACTTGTTGTGGTTCTTTATTTTTGTATAAGATGAAGCATGCATCACGTTAGCTCACTATTAAATAGTTAGGAAATAATAATATACATATTTGTTGAAAAGTGAGTGAGGAAATTTTGAGTATGCCATATGTATTGCTCTGTATATTTGATAATCAATATATTATAAGATGTTGTTGAAGATTTTTGAGTTAAGAAAAATCATTGAAAGCGTGTATAGGGAGAGTGCAGAAAATTATGAAAAGTTGATATGTATATCCTCGATTTTCATGGTTTTTACGTGAAATTTTAGGTGTTTTTAGAAATTAAAAAAATGAGTTTAGAGTTATGGAAAAGATGTTAGATGATGTCTAGATATGAGAAAGATAGATTTTACATAAGAAATTAAAGAATGAGTAGAAAATGAAAATGCAGAAACATGACAATGAAGGAATGCAGAAAACGTGAAATAAATGCATGGGTGTGATTTTCTAGTTTTGATTGATGACTATGAAAAATGATTGATTCTAGAACTTTTTGTGAATGTTTAGAGCATAATGGAAGTCAAAAATGGAGGTTGAAATAAGTTAGAAATGGTGTAAGTGAAAGAAAGGAAGAAGAAGAGAAGAAGAGAAAACAATAGAGTTAGCAAGAAGGAGAATCGCGATTGTGCCTCTGCACAATCACAAGTTCCCTTCAAATTCAGAAGTCATCATGATCGCAACTTTAAGTGGAAACTTGTGACCGTGCTTATGCATGATTGCGACAATGGGTCAAAACTTGTGCACGATTGCGACTTCTGTGGTTGGAAAAAATTGAACATCCTCTAGTATTTTGGCCATATCTTGCTCTCCAAACTTCAAAATGAGATGAGACTTGAACCATTGGACTCATAACACACCAATCTACATCTCCACCAAATAACTTAGCCATTTAAAATAATTTAGAAGAGATCTAGTGAAAAATGTGGGACAGGTCTTGTTGAGTATGCACAGGCATGAGTCACTCACATCCGTGACTTTTCTTCCTCACACCCGTGAGTCATTCACACCCATGACTTCTCTTCCTCTTTCCCGTAAGTGCTTATTGGTTTTAATTATCACATCATGACACTATGCTCTCTAATGGTTTATGCACCCATGAGCATCTTACAAACTGAACAGTCCTGCTTCCTTCGACCATACCCTCTTCTCTAGAAATCCAAATGACATGATTCTTAAACCAATAGGTTCATTATTCTATCTCTCCATAAAAAGTGGTAGCATTCTGAATTGATTTGAAAAATATTGATTGAAGGAAAGTGAGAGAATTTGTTGGAATAATATGAACTGGTATGATTTCACTAAACATGCTTAGGTTTTCTGGTTATATCTTGATTTATAGATTTCCAAATGAGATTATTTTTGAATTGGAGTAAAATAGTGACATAGAGATACATATTTTGTGAACAAAGCTAATTCTAATTCAGTCTCGAAGACTTTCAATTGCTAGATGGAAGTTGAGTATAGTGTACTGTTATAGAATGAGAATAATCTAAAAATATTTGGACTGTAACTTTCAAAATACTAAACCAAATTGAATGATTTTAGTGTCATTAAAAACTAAAGATAATGGGGAACAATTTTCTAGAAGAAAGTGTTTCCCAATTACTTTGTCTACATTATCTAATTGATTATGGAAATAGACCCAAAGGTTTAGAAATTTGGAGAAATTTATAAGAACAAAGGAGAGTTTGGATAATGTGTGATCTTGTAATGTTGGAATAACATTAGTGAATGAATTGTTGATATCAAAGTACCAAAATTATGACTTTGTTTGGGAATAAATATATTCACATGATTGAAGTTTTGATTCAAAGAAGACGAGTAAAGTGTATCAAGTTAAAGTGGATGAGAATTTGATAATAAGAGCAAATAATGCTACAAACGAAATGACGAGTAATTGAGTGATAAAATGTGAATGTAGATATAGTGTGAAATTTAAAATATAGCCAAGATTGTAATTGAACATGCATTGTACATAGTCCATATACACATTTGTACATAAATAAATGGTTAAAATTATGCAAAGTTAATAATGTGTGTGTGCAATGTGTATACTGCATAATTTGGAGGTACAGGAAAAGCATCCGCATTAAGATGTTTCCAGATCTTAGAAACAATTGCTAATCTGGAGCGTACTGTGAGTCGACCTAGATGGTCTCATTCACTGTTTGTTATGTTTTAAATTTCTGCTTTGAATTGCTATTGAAATGGAATGTGATTGTTCTGATTCCGGACACTGAATTTCTGAGGAGTTTGATAAATGCATGAATAATAATAGAAGTGTTCCTTGTATGTGAATTAGATGAAATATGTAATTTCCTAAATTGATTGTTAAATGCTGGACCTGGTTTCGAAGAAAAATGTGAACATGCATGTTAATGAAAATGTGATACGTAACTTAAATGTTGAATGCCGGACTTAGATTCGATGAAATGTGTAAATTGAAAGAAAGTGATTGATTGAGTATAAGTGATTGATGCATTCTATTACATGAATGTATGAAAGATAAAGGCAGTTGTGACCGAAGTTGCCAGTGAAAAAGAGCTTAAAGCTCGATATATGATGAGAGCCTCAAGCTCAATTGTGAATGTACCCGGTATCTACTAAGGGATATAGGACATTATCTAATTTGGCTCGGTATCCCTAAGGGATATGGGCTAGCTCGATATCCACTAAGGGATATGAGCCAGTGAAAAAAGCACTCTGACACAACAAAATAACAAATTGAAAGTGAGTCTCATAAGCACCGCATATGCATATGAAAGTATGATTTAAATATTTAACTGATTTCTGAATATAATACCTGTTGAATGTGAAATGTGAAATAAATGATTAAGTGATATATGCTTAAGTGAAAGTGTAACGTATGTGACTTGATCTGATGAATTGATGAATTGTACATATTATATGATTGAGTGAGCCATCGAGGATGGTCATTCACTGAGTTTGTAAAGGTCACCTAAAATTTGCACTATTTTTTCAAGCTCAGAAGAGTTATCCTGTTAGGCAAACGGAGGTATAGCCAATGCATTTTTGTAAGAGGTACTGCATTTGTATTTTCTTATTTTTGCAACAAATTGAGTCTTCCACAATTATTGTAACATGTATATTTGAATATTCTGTTTGTAATAACTTTCCAAAGTGGAAAGGTTTGTTAATGAGAATGATCTGGAGTGTAATAATAATTATTTTTTCGATGTTTATAAAATAAAAGTACGGGCTCGAATTTGATTACTAATTTCCATTTATGTGTATGAAAACAAATTTGTACTGAGTTTTCGAGAGTTTGACTATACTAGCATGTCACCCTTGTGGGGTACACACTCAGATATCACTCAGGATGTCGAGTGCGTGTCTTGAGAGAGTGGGGTGCTACAATTTGGTATCAGAGCCTAGAATTAGTTTCTTACATAGGTGTTTTTTGAAATATGTTTCAAGTTACATGCATTTATTCATGTTATAGCAGACAATGCCAACTGATCCCTAATCTGAGTCGCATGTGTATGAGTTACACACATGAGCATGTGTTAAGAGTTTGAGGTGATAGAATTAGTGAGAAGAGTGATGCTCTTTCAGAACTTCAGAAAATGAAAGTTGTGGATAATTAGAAATGGGAAATAGTACATAGTTAGATATGATAAATAATGATTCAATGCAATTGTATTGGAGGATATATTATTGAATATGAAACTAGTATTGTATTGTGGTGATATATTCATGAATATGATAAAGATGTAAATGTATTGTTATAGATTGTTTGAGGAAAATAGGAATATAAGTAGAAATGATGAGATTAAAGTGTACAAGTAGAATGTAATGAAAACAGAAATTGTTACGATCTTAAGAAGATGAATTTTGAACTAAAATGGTTGTTTGATTAATGTGACAAGAATTATGATCCAAGGTAAGAAGATATTAGAGGAAATAAGACCAAAATTTCATAATGATTTTGTATCAATAATTCTAAATTGATCGAGGATATATATATATATGGGAGATGAAATAAATGACAATAGGAAGATGAGATAGAAATGAGATAAAGAAAAGAGGATGAATCAAATGAGAACAATTAATGTACCCAATATGATAATTAAATCATTATGACATGATGTAACACTAGAAGAGGTAAATTCTAGAGAATTGGAGTAAAGTTGATGTTAGTATGTGTTAATGCGAGGAAGCCCCAATTGTGGTAAGGATAAAGAGACAAATATTGTCTAGGATCAATTAAGATTAAAGTGTTACAATTGTAAGATGTAAATTGGAGAATTGTCAGAAATAAATCTTTGGATATAATGGGATGACCTTGATGATACATACCTAAACATATGCGATCGTGTTTGCTATATCATTGAGTTTTGATGAATAAAACATTATGAATGTGTATAAAATGATAGAAACTGATCTTCTTGAGGTACTAAGAATGATCGATAAGCGATGATAAGCACAGTTGGTTGATAAAGATTATATGAACAGTATCGATAATAGTAGCAAGAAATCTTCTTTCAAAGAAAAATTTCCCTAAATTAGGTTAGGTTGATTAGATGATTCAATTTAAGAGTGATTAAGGAAAAAACAAATCAGAAATAAATATGTAATGAATCAAGAGTGAGTATTGGAGTCATATCCCTAGCGGAGACTCAGGCGTAAGAGATAGATTATGCTACTAAGAAGGTATGCATTTTGTTTGATGTAAAGGATCTAACTATGTGATTGAATTATTGAATTAATGTAATATGAGTACAATATATGTCCACATTATATTCTTTGTAAATATGTTTGGGAGATACAAATTTGATTTGATGAATGTGTTACAAACATAGGAAGTTAAGATTGCAAATAAATTGAAATGTGTAGAGAAACTAGTAAGAATGAATAGACGTTAGAACAAGTCAATGGAAAACAAGAGGAAATGGAATGAATTGAGAAAATCATTCGAGAGAAGAAGTCAATTGGGAAACCAAAATTAACATGAGATAATATTACTTCATTGAGGAATTAGTTACTTAAGGAATTACGAGAACTAATCATGGGCACATAGATTTTTGGCTATATTTATTTGAGTAACAATGCTTTTGACAATATCATGAAATTGAAGATTAAAGTGATCTAACCAAAATCAGATCAATTAGTGGTGATGATCATAGATGAGATATTGAATGTATTCGAACAGTTAAGAAGAATATTTTGAATACTTGAGGAAATCCTACATATCATAAAGGTAGAAACAATTCTATGCCAATTTCAATAGGAGTGATTCTTAGCTTGATTGAATAAAATGTTGGGTTGTATAGTATCTGAACATAGCATGTTGGGAGACCCAAGAAAACAGAGGTAATTATGAAGTGAGAAACTATAAGGAATATAAGCGAGATTTAGAGTTCTTTAGAACAGGCTGTATGTTGGATACTACCAGAGACTATTAAGGAGTTTTACTGATCTTAGTCTTTTGAAGAAAATGTCTGAGGGAAAACATGTAAAATGTATGGACTAATGAATATAAAAAGAATCCTTGATAAATTATAACACTGATGTAACTATATCATTTGGTTATGGGGATTATGTCGTATGTAGTAAAGTTTCACATCAGAAATTAGGATGAAATCTAATGCAGCATAATCAAGTGATTTCTTATCTATGAAGATAGTTTAAGCCTCATGAGCTAAATTTTGATACATGATTTAGAATTTGCTGTAATAGTAATTGCATTGAGAGCTAAGAGACATTATAAGTACAGTGAAACATTGCAGATTTTATACAGATTATAAAAGTATGAGATAATGATTGAGTTTGAAAGAAATGAAATGAGACTGAGACAATAGATAGAGTTATTGAAAGATTATGATGTACAAATGAGTATTTCCCAGTAAAGCCAATGTTGTAATCAGATGCATTAAACAGGAAATCCAACAGCAGTGTATTACAATTTAGATAGTGTTGTTACAAAATCGAGTGTAATAAAGGGTATAAAATGTCAAGTTGAATTCAGGGCAAAATGAAGTATTATTAGCTACTTTGGAGTTTAAAATTAGTTTGTATGAAAAGGTTAACAAAGACCAAATTGTGAATCTTATTGAGGAATAAAAAATGAATATGAATTTTGAGTCCAAATAGGAAAAATGTTACCATGCGATTGAAATGAGAAGGATGTGTACCCGATAAAGATGAGTGAGCAAAGATGTTATTAGAGAAAGCGTAAGTAACAACCTAAGCTATACATCCTAATAGGAATACGCCGAAATAGTACTTAACTGCTAAAGATGTAAAAATACGTAACTGAATGTTTGAATTGCCAAACAATCCTAAGTATTGGAGATATGCTTAAAACATATATTTCTGGAGTTCATAGGAATATGATATCAATGTATAGTTCAAATTGACTTTAAGCATATCAATCATTATCACAGTGATGTCATTAGAATATTGTATGAGGAGTTATACAACAAAAAGAGTCGTTCCTTTACATTGAAATAAAGAGAGCCTAAAAATGGTTAAAAGCCATAATTGATTAGAGATACTGTTGATAAGTGAAATGAATTTGTAATAGAAATCAAATGGCTTATGAAAGACGAATGAATTTTGGTGGATCAACATCAAAGTTATGGAATATAGTAAGACAGACCTAAGAGTTAAGTGTATTAACACCAGAAAAAATGAAAGGCTTCTGAGGGTATCACCTTGGTAAGATGTGCTCAGATTCGGAAAAATGATAAACTAAGCTTAAATTGTATTAGTCCATATGATGTCATTAAGAGTATAGGACCAATAACTTATGAGTTGTATTATCAATAAAGATGTCTCAGAATTATAATGTGTGAGATGTGAGTATGCTAAGAAATAATGATATGATCTGACAAAGATGTATTGTTGGCTTACGAAGTGAAAATTTTTAAGTAACCTGAATTATATTAAGGAAATAGTTAAGATAGCGTGATATCTGAAGAAATAATTTGAAGATTGATTGATTACATTGACTATGGTCAATTGGAAGAAATTTTTTAGGTGATGAAGTTAAATAAGAAACAGAGGAGTATATGAGGAAACATACCCTTGCCGGTTTGGTCAGTCAAATAAGAATTTTGAGGACAAAATTTATTAAGGGGGAGAAATGTAACATCCCATCCCCATATTAAGAGTTAGAACCCAAAAGTACAGTACATGGGAGATCAATGAGAGATTAAGAAAAATGCATTTTCATGCTCATGCATATTGTTAGCATACACGCACATAAATTTGAATATTTTGCACACATTTAAAATGACTATACATGTATTCATTGACATTCTGGGTATAATTGAATTGTGATGTCATATTCTTGAGAATTGTGAGTTTGGTGTATTGAAAATTTAATTGGTAAGTGTATTTGTTAATTTTGAATTTTGGTAAATTTTAGGAATAATTTTTGAAAACGTTGGATATTATTGTACAAGGAAAAATGCCAATTGGCAAGTAAATTGATCTATGGAAAATAGAAATGAGTGTAATGATATTAAAGAAATTTGTAAGAAGATGACATTGAGAACTTTGTGAAGTAAATCACACGTTAATATAGAACTCACGTACAATATACGCAGTACACAAGAAGGGTGGGGGGGTTGAATTGTGTAATCTTTTTGTGAATACACAAAACCTTTGATATTTCTTGAAAAAGAAACTTTTTCAAGT
>JAOSBK010000005.1:12273176-12296678 GCA_027568895.1 Erythroxylum shatona | reverse complement strand
TGATTATTTTAATGGCAGATATGAATTCCAGCTATTTCGAGCGCAAAAGATATTTGAAAAATGCCATAAAGGAGACACGATCGTCAAAATCAGCTAGATGAATTACTTATTGGATACCAGGCACGGAATAAAAAGGCACATAATAGTTCACATGGACTTCGCTATGTCAAGATGCATGAAACTAGTCGAATGATAAAGATGACCAACGATCTCAAAGAAGTAAACTTCGAGACTAGAAAATTTTATGAAGCACAAATTAAAAACCTTATAGATTAAGGTATCTTTATATTACAGATGTAAGTAGTAGACATGTAAACTATTTTAAACGTATCTCAAAGAAAGTCATTTCATCTTATTTCTTCTCACAACCAATGCTTATTTTATTACATTTTGATAATATTTCTTATTTAATTATGACATAAAAATTTGCCCTGCGTACATATTTATTGGACATTTTCACTGCACATTTGCGCAGACTTAATCTGTTAGTTCATCACTGAAGGCCCAGATATGAACTAAAGAGCCCATTGGTCACCATCATCACCCAACCCTGGTTTAGCACTACCGTCTTGCTGGGGGCACGCACGCCTTGGTTGCTGCTACTCGTCTAGCAACCAAAAGACCCAAAGTGCTTGTTCATGGTGTCGTGGCTCATTCATACCTTCTCGACGATAAAAACTCACTTCACTGTTCCTCATGGACTCTCCTTCTCCACCACTTTAGCCTCTCTTCTTCTTCTTCTTTTGCCCATAATAATCTCTTTAGCCTTTTAGCTTCCTCTTTTTCTCTATCTTTATGCAGTCTTTAATGGTTTTAAGAAAGCTCTCGACCGCCAAAAATTTCCCCTCTTATCCTTCTATTGTTCGTTCCTTGATTTGCGTTTCTTCCGTACTTCAACAAAACCACCGCCCACATCCACAAGAGCCTCCACTTTCGCCGGAGACCTTGCTTAACGCATCGGATGAGAGTTTGGTCAAATGGGTGTCTTCTATTCTATCTAGTTCTCATTTAGATTCTTCTCAGTGTAAAAAACTCTTGCCCCTGTTGAGCCCTCTTGAATTTGATCGTTGTTTCCAAGATATTGGATTGAATGTTAACTCCAAAACAACTCTGAATTTCTTTCATTTTGCGTCTAAAATTTGTAAGTTCCGTTTCACAGTTCGATCTTATTGCCTTTTGATACGGTTGCTTGTTTCTTCCAGTCTTCAATCGCCTGCTAGGTTGCTTTTGATTCGTTTGATTGATGGGAAAGTGCCAGCTTTGTTTGCTAATAATGGACAAAGCAGGCACATTGAGATTGCTATGACTATGGCTGATTTAAATTTATTTGCTCCGAGTATTGGGATCAAGGTAGTTGATTTACTAATACATGTTTACTGTACACAATTTAAGCACCCGGGTTTCAGTTTTGCTGTTGACGTGTTTAGTGTATTGGCAAACAAGGGTGTATTTCCGTCTTTGAAGACATGCAATTTTTTGTTGACCTCTTTGGTGAAGGCAAATGAATTACAGAAAAGTTATTTAGTATTTGATGCTATATGTAATGGTGGTATCACACCGGATGTTTACTTGTTTAGCACCATGATTAATTCATTGTGCAGGGGGGCTAGAGTTGAGTATGCTATTGAATTGTTTCAAAGAATGGAGAAGTTAGGCACTGCTCCGAATGTTGTTACTTACAATAACATTATACATGGCTTGTGCAAACATGGAAAATTAGATGAGGCCTTTCTGTTCAAAGAGAAGATGATAAAACATGGGGTTAATCCAAGTCTTATAACTTACAGTGTTTTGATTAATGGATTAATCAAGTTAGAGAAATTTGATGATGCCAATAGTATGTTGACAGAAATGAGTGAGAAGGGTTTTTCACCGAATGAAGTTGTGTATAACACATTGATAAATGGGTACTGTAAGATGGGGAATATAAATGAGGCGTTAAAAATAAGAGACATCATGGTATCCCAGGGGTTAAGACCTAATGTAGTTACTCTCAATTCACTCTTACATGGTTTTTCCATGGCCAGCCAAATGGAAAATGTTGAGCATGAATTAGAAGAAATGCTATCGCGAGGCGTACAAATAAACCAAGATGCATATGGCTCTGTCATTAGTTGGTTATGCTTGAAGTCCAAATTTGATTCTGCCCTTCATTTTACTAGGGATATGATGTTAAAAAATTTAAGGCCAAATGATAGATTGCTCACCACATTGGTTAGTGGGTTGTGCAAAAGTGGAAAAGAGTCTGATGCTCTTGAACTTTGGTTTAACCTATTGGAGAAAGGTTGTGCAGTCCATACCATAACCTCAAATGCTCTTATTCATGGACTTTGTGAAGCGGGTAAGGTACAAGAAGCTAGGAAGCTGCTGAAGGAGATGCTACAAAGGGGTTTGGTATTGGACAAGATTTCATACAACACACTGATTTTGGGGTGTTGCAAGGAGGGGAAAATTGAGGAAGGTTTTAAATTGAAGGCAGAGATGGTAAGGCGAGGAATTAAGCCAGACATCTACACCTACAATTTACTATTGCATGGTCTCTGTAATTTGGGAAAATTAGAAGAAGCCATTAGCCTGTGGGATGAGTTCCGGCAAAATGGGATAACACCAAATATATATACCTATGGGGTCATGATGAATGGTTACTGCAAAGCTAATCTAGTTGAAGAGGCTGAAACACTATTCTCTGAAATGCTTTCTTCTGAAATGAAGCTAAATTCTGTTGTTTTTAATACACTAATTGGGGTTTACAGTAAAAACAAGAATTTGGTAGAAGCCTTTAGACTTCGTGATGACATGAAAAGCAGGGGCATACCACAAACATCATTCACTTATTCTTCTCTAATACATGGACTATGCAACAGTGGCCTTGTGGATGACGCATATCTTCTTATTGATGAGATGAGAAAGGAGGGCTTATTCCCAAATGTGACCTGCTATACGGCAGTTATTAGTGGCTATTGCAAACTAGGCAAGATGGATAAAATTGAAAGTCTCTTGCAAGAAATGTCCTCCCATGCTATACGTCCAAATAAAATAACCTACACTGTTATCATAAATGGGTATTGCAAAATGGGAAATATGAAAGCAGCAGCCAGCCTTCTTAGTGAGATGGATGATAAAGGAATTCTTCCTGATTCTGTCACATATAACGTGTTTACAAATGCATTTTGCAAACAAGAACAATTGGAAGAAGCCTTTAACTTATGTGATCACATGTCTGGTAGAGGAGTATATTTGGACGAAATAACATATACCACATTGATTGATGGGTTACATCCGTCAACGTCGGCAAGTCAAGATTGATTTGGAATTCAGGTAAGTCTTTAGTGTTTAAAGTTTGCCGAATATTTTTGTTCGTAAAGTTATTGGTCTCAGAATATTTGGAAGAAATTTATGATATGAGATTTTCTATGGTTCGGACTTATATATTGGTCTATGGATCTGTTAGCATTGGTTTTTGCAATCTTAAGACACTTATTAATCTAATTGTTTCTGTGATTCCCTTAATTGATCAGTGTATGGATAACCTTGTTTTGACTTCTATTTCTTCCATGCTTTCTCCCTTTGTGTTGCATTTCACGTTTTATTACGGTTCTGATGTGATATATGATAGTGGTAGTTAATATTTCTGGCAAACATGCCAATATTAGGGAAATTGTTCTTCAACTCTGGCAGTATATTAATTCCAGAACTTTCAACCAATATGATTAAGCTTACGAGCTGCCAGAGTCCTTTGATTTATTGGCTGCAAGTTTGAGCTGAAAGCAGAAATGACAAAAACATGTGGTTTCATGTCAACTTAAGGTACTTAACAACAAAATGATCGTTCCTGTTACAAAACTCTCATTTGTCTAATTTATCTCGTTGAATGTGATTTTTCAGATTCTGTACAAGTTGTCAGTTGAAAGTACATATTCTGTATTAATTCACCTTCAATGGGTGCTGATTACTGATGTCCAATCTATAGCCTTTAGCTAGGTGTGTGCTTTTTCCTTTTTATCCCAGTTTCATGCTTGACTATGCTACCATTTCCTCTTAAATCTCATTACAATATTTGAGCTGGATACACTTCTAGGACATCCTTCGAATGGTCTGATGAAGTTCTTGTTTTTCATTTTCTGTTAGCATAAGTGCTTATAGTCATTATCCTCTTGCAGTTCTATCTTTTATCAATTGCATAATACCAGCAGTTATCCAGGGACATACAACAACAACCACAACAACAACAACACCTAGAGATCATGCAGTTTTGGTGGCCAGTTTTTGTGGGAGCTGTCTGTTGCCAATAAGGTGAATATCATACTGGAATTTATCACACATATTCTTTGCTGCCCCCCATGTTTGTTGAAAATTATCTTTACCATAAGTAATTTTTCATATGTTTTGATGAAGAGAGCTGGAGTCTGTAGCAGAGGAATTGTTGCATGAAGGTGGGATGATTGCATAAGACAGGAGTATGCTTTACCCTTTGTGTTGTTTTTTCTACTGTTTCTTTTGTTTTGCTTCTGCATTATTGATGATAGAATGTTGTGTTGTACAACTTATTTCTTAGCAATGAATGACATACTAGATGTTATCTAACTATTTTCTCAACTGGTATGTTCCAGAAGATCTTGATTGCCTAGCTTCCATTAGAAAGTAGTAGGTCACCCAATAATGGAATGAAAATCCTCTTCTTATCCATCATATTTCTTTTCCATACAGGACTAGTTGTTTGGTATCGTTCTATATGTTATGTCTTTCCCCGTGTCCTAGCAAAATCTATTGTCTTGAGACTTGACTTTTTTCAGGGTTTAGATGCCCTTGCAAAACAGATTACTGACCTGACTGACAGGTACCCAAAATTTTCAGACCAATTTTTCGCCTAAATTGTTCAACCTGGACTTGTTTCCTACAAACTGTTCAAAGTGTGCAAGCTTTCATTTTCTTCAGTTTAATCCACCTAGTAAGCAAGACAATCCAGTTGACGTCGAGTTCGGTGGTTTTAACAATATTTACCATGTCTCAGTTGTCACTGAAGTGCTTTATGTTCGATAATTGGAACTGCCACCATGTTTTCATTATGCATCATATGGTATGCATAATTAATTACAGCATAGATTATTTAGTGTTACTTGCTCATAAAATACTTTATGCAACAGAGTCAGATCTGTGTCATGAGTTTTATGGAGTTTCTCTAATCAACTGACTTATTTAGAAAACCAACTTAAAATAGTGCATATTCCAAAAGAAGCTAATGAGAAGGGCAAACGCTTGGGCTGGAGATGTGTAACTGATGTATGACTTTTGAATTCCAAGGCAGCACCTAGTTGAGGCCACAAAACAGCAGACATTGTCAATCCATTGTTCCTACAACTTGACATTTGATTAATCTATTTGACAGCAATTTCTGTCCAGTTGTGCATAATGTGCCTAGTATAGGACTTCCAGATCCTAAATCCGATACAGCAACTGGAAACCTTCTCCCCAGTGGCATAGCCAGTGCTGGACCTTCTTGGCCTGACACAATAGTTGATATCATCAAGAAGCCAGGCCTATGGTATTCTATCCAATGATATAAAGATCGGACTGGTTCGGCCAGTTTGATTGGATTAAACACTAACCGGATTGATTTCCAGTTTGGTTTTACTTTTAGCCGTTGAGAGTAAAAGCCGGCCGGTTAAATAGTAAACCGGCCGGTTAAATAATTTCTGAACCATGAACTGGACTGATTTTCTGCCTTTCCACCTCTCTCTCCTGCTCTTTATCTCTATCTCTCTCATCCTTGAGTTTACCATTTTTTCTGCAGTTTTTTTTGCTGTGATTTGTGTGGTTTCGGGAATTTGGCAATGAATAATGAGAATGCAAGAGCTTGGGGGGAAGAAAACTTAGTAGATATTATTGATTCTGGATATTGTCTTTTATGGGCTTTTCGCCTTTTTTTTTTTCCCTGGAATTTGAATATGGTACAAGGAGTAATTGCAAGGAGCCCTTGTCGGAGGAGCTTAGATGCCGATGCTTCACCACCCTTTCCCTATTTCATGACTATTTGTGTTCTTTTAGCTTATATTTTTAGCTATTCTAGATTGTTTGTGGTATGTAGTTTTCTGTCCTGTGGTGACTTTCTTGTTTTCCTGTTATTCGGTTTGTGTGTTTTCCTTTCTGTTCACCAAGCTTTATTCCTCTCATTTCTGCTCGCAAATATGCTTGATTTCAGGGTTTTGATTCTCAGTCTTTGAGGAGTAGAGGCAAATTGGTTTTCTTTCCTGTTTTTGTTTCATGTTGCTCAAAGGCTTGATTTTCTTCCTTGTTTCTTCCATATAACACTTACGACACTTCATTCATGTTTTTTTAACAACTTTTGGCTTTGAAGATCTGCCTTCCGAGCGAAATGAGGGTCCTTATTTCTGTTTTTTGATGTAATTTCTACAGAGGACAGGACTTGATTCTTGATCCTCCTTTTATGCTTCTCAGAAGCTTGGTTTCTTTTCCCAATCTTGGTACTTAAAACAAGCTTTATATTAAATAAGATATTCTGCATACTCTTGCCAAGAGCTTCAGTTGTATATATATATTTATATTTTTGTAGTGTTATGAGGTGAAGACGCTGTCATGTTTTTCTTTTGTTTTTATTTCCACTTCCTGTTAGTTTTTTCTGTCAAGAAAAAGATTCAAGTTTAAATCTTTTATGTTTGGACAAGTTTGATATTGATGAAAGAAACCTAAGTTTCAATTGAAAGTGGATGGAAAGATGCAAGATGTCTGTCTCTTCTTGGCATCTGGAGTTTAACTAATCAGAATGAGATACTATCTTTTTCATATATGATATCACCAATAATTCTGATAATGTTTTGCTATTTGGTGCATGACAGATCAAAGAACTGAAAGATTTCTCCCAACAAACAAAAAAAAGAGAAGAAGAAGAAGAGAGGAAATTGTTAAAGTATAAATCTTTGGGTAAATTATTAAACTCTTTTGAAAGTTATTTTATTTCTGTAAATTGCTGCTACATGTTGATACCCTTCCTTATGAATTGTTTTGGGAAAACGGCAATAAAGATCTTTTTACAATGAATTTGATTCACGATGAAATATGATTATCATTGTTGTAAGGTTGACAGTTTGACTCTGAGTTTGTATTAATGTTTACTGTGAGCTACTGACTACAGTTCATTTTGAAACTTTAAGGTCTTGTTTTGTTGACGATACTTGTGGTTTTATTGATTTCATTAATGACGTTTCTGGTGTTGAGTAAATTATATCTAATTAGAAAAGCTTGTGGTTGTGTTTGGTTCTGGTGTTCTTTTTCCTCTTTTCTTTTTTGATTGGTGATCATGGCAGTTTATACCTTATCTCTTTTTAATTCTGCTAGACCATGCAGTTTTGTCCCCTAGAAATTCAATAATTTCAGATTCATAGGATTATAGGCATGGTACTTTGTTCAGTTTATTAATTTCATAGCTTAATTTCTGTTTTCCTGATTTGTTGTTGAAAACTACAACTATTGTAGGAAAACAATTTTTAGGCTTAGGCTATGTTTAGTTAAACGTAAAGTTTTTAATAGAATGAAATAAAATGATTTATAATAGAATGGAACGTAAGTGGATTTAATATTAGAAAATTATTGTTTGGGAGGGATGGAAGGGTTCATAATATAATATAGTGTATTATTTTACATTTCATCATAAACTCCTCAAATTAGAGGTTTTTTTATTTTTACTGTTTAGGATGGAATGAGATGTAATATAAAACCCTCCTTTTTCATCTCATTCCATTATATTCCATTATTAATATTATATTTTATTCTATTCTATTATAAAACTCCCGACTAAACATAACCTTAAATAAAGTATTGGTTGTCTATACAAGGTGTAGTGCTGAAGTCTTTAGTGCAATTCACATATCATTAGGCTTACTCTCATTAATCTGCCCTTCTTATCAGGGTTTGCTTATGGGCTATTTGTTGTATTAAGGGTTAGCTTATTATTCCATTGTATTGTGATGGCAGTATCGTGTGCAACCAGTTCTGCTTGAAACCAACACCTTGTTTCCTTCATACATCACATACCTCAGCTTGTTTTATGTAATTTTTTTAACTGCAGTTCCTTTTTTTATAATTATCAATTAAAAAATTGGAGGACAAAATGCACATATCGGTTTTTTTTTTTATTTTTCTATTCCTTGTATAATTTTTATTATTTATTTATTATATACCGGTTAAATTTTTAAACCTTAAAACTTTTCCCTTGACTAGTTCGATGTTTGGTCCGATTTTTAAAACATTGATTCTATCCAATCAGTCAAGTCCAAGAAATGTGACTCATTGGGGACCTTCGATATTGCATAATGAACTTTGCAGCTACATCTGGATTAGAGTATTGTTTCAAGGCTCGAATATCTTTCCTCTGCTATAGCCACAGAAAACACATACCCTTGTAATTCGTTGAACTCCGAGTTGCACATGATCTATCCGATAACTAACCATCCAACATTCCACTTTTCATTGATGATAATAGTCATAATCTTCCATATGTAGGCTAAGCAAGCTCAATTTTTGTTCTCCTGCAGCCATTGATGCAAGTCTTTGCAGCCTGCTGCTGCTCAAGATGTCAAATATGATACAGCCGTTTCATCGGGATTTTGGTGGTTGGCCTGTTTATTGTCTCTTCTATGGTGCACAAGAAAATCTGATACAAAGAAGGGTGATAGGTAGGAGTACAACGTGTATGGAGGCTCCTCCGGTGTTCTGGCAGGCATGTTATTTGTTTGGGTTGAGCAATCTCGGACCATGAGACCAGGAACTTACCTAAAAAGTTGGATTTGCGCCCACTTAATGCAGTTTCAGAGCAGAGAACCAACCATGCGTATGTATTTGTAGAGAGAGAGGGTCTAAGTTTGTCAGGCCACATCATTGTTGATGGATGTGGAATGTCCAACGGAAAGGCAAAATAATTGAAAAGTTGAACGTTTGCAATACTTGCTTGGGACACTTGAAAGCGATATGCTTTGTTGAGGTTTTGGTCAATTTCTAGGCAACTTCTGTCTCAAGATAGATAAACGGCTACAGTGAAAAGAAATTGCTCCTGACCGCTGCATTCTCCTGTTACTGCTCCCTTACTGAGCTCCAAAAGCTGCCTGTCGCTTTGTTTGTGCTCATCTCCAAGCAACACTTCACCAATGAGCAACTTGGCGTCTCTATGTTCATCTCAGTTTCTTTCGTTTTATATTTTTCAAAAGATAAAAGTAAAGTGGTTTGGAATTGCAGACCCACTTTCTACTAGGTTTTCATTGATATTTATATACAAAATACAATCACAAATATGATCAAAGTAAATTCTCATATTTGTGGGATTGTTACAACAAAATGATAAGATTAAATCCCTTTAACTTTGAGATAGAGATGGACTAAATAGATTCATCCACTTCTGTAACACCGCCCTGCAAATAGATGGGAGGAACTACCATCAATTTGGATTTCAAGTAAAGAAATCGTTGTTTGGATAACGGTTTTGTGAGAATATTAGGTACTTGATCTGGGAATGTGCGATACACATAAATTTTTCTTGCGAACTTAATCTCTGATGAAGTGAAAGTCAAGTTCAAGGTGCTTAGAGTGAGAGTGGAATATTGGATCAGCTACAAGATATGTGGCTGAGACATTATCACACCAAATGTGTGGAACAGAAGGAAGCTATTGATGAAGTTCTCGCAGAAGACATTGTAACCAGTATATTTTGGAAGCTGTAAACGCTAGAGCTTGATATTTTGAATCTGTGCTTGATCGAGCAATTGTGTTTTGCTTCATTGAGGACCAAGAGATGAGATTTATGTCATGGTAAACTGCATAAACGAAAGTACTTTTGTGATCAGTTTTGTCACCACCCCAATCTGCATCAGAGAAAGCAAAAAGTGGTGGAGTGCTCGAAGGTTGAATGAGAAGACCATGATCCATTATTCCCCGTAAGTATCGAAGTTTTCGTTTCACATCTTGCCAATGGTTTATCGAGGGCGAGTGCATAAATTGGGCTGTCTTGTTAACGACCATGGTGGTATCAGGTCGTGTAAGAGCTAAATATTGTAGTGTGCCCACTACTTGTCGAAATAATGTAGGATCTTCAAAGTTGTCAGATGTGTGCAAGGATAAGGTGCCTTGTGGAGAGGAAGGCGTGGACATAGGGCTTACTTCATGCATATTTATACGTCGTAGAAGATCCCATATCTATTTAGATTGAGAGAGATGTAATTCATTTGGTGTCCATGTAACTTCAATTCTAAGAAAAAATGTGAGAAGGCCCAGATCTTTAATAGCAACAACTGACCCAAACAATGGGTGATTTCTTGAAGAAGATGAGGTGTGGAGCCTGTCAAAATCAAATCATCAACATACACAAGACAATAAGCAGTATTTCTTCCAGAGGTATAGATAAATAGAGAATTATCTGCCTTTGACTCTTTGAAGCCAAATTTTTGTAATATGTATATGAGACAAAAATACCAAGTTCGTGGAGCCTATTTCAAATCATATAATGACTTCTTTAGGAAACACACATATTGTGGTTTGGTTCGATCAATAAAACCTGGAGGTTGTTCCATATATACCGGTTCTTCAAGTGACCCATGCAAGAAGGCATTTGATACATCAAGTTGACATATAGGCCATTTTTGATTGACAACAATTGAGAGGATGAGTCGAACAGTTGTGAGTTTGATAACAGGACTGAAAGTTTCCACATAATCCACACCTGGTCTTTGGTGGAACTCTTTAGTGACAAGTCGGGCCTGGCGATCAATGGATCCATCGTGTTTTGTCTTTATGCGATATACCCATTTGCAACCTATCACATTTGTAGCTTTTGATCTTGATATTAAATCCCATGTCCCATTAGTCATTAAGGCATCAATTTCTTCGAACATTGCTTTCCTCCAAATTGATTGTTTTGTTGCTTCTTGATATGTGGTGAGGGTGGTGAGCATAGTTGAAGTTATGTTATAACTTTTGGGTTTTAACTTTTCAGTTTTGGCTCTGGTTATCATGGGGTGAGTGTTTTGAGGATTTGGGTTTAGATTTTGCTGTGTGTCATGGCTAGTTTGGAGTGTAGGAGGTGGTTGAGGTATAACAAGAGAAGTTTGAGTGGCGGTTGTATTATCAATCGGAAGGTTGAGGGTTCTATTTGATTCTGGTAGTATTGAGGGATGAATTTGTGGCAAGGCAGGAGTGTGACTTGGTTTGATTGAAGTAGGTTGTGGTGGATGTGGTCGTATAAGTGAAAGAATGAGAATTGGTGATGGTGGTGGACCAAGAACTGAAGGTTTCCCATCACTTTCCTTGAACGAAAAAACTTGTTCATCAAACAAGACATCGCGTGAGTAAAATATTTGGTTTGTGGATAACGACAAACATTTATAACCTTTGTGAAGGAGACTATAACCAAGAAATACACATTTAGAAGAACGAGGTTCAAGTTTGGTTTTAGTATAAGGTTGAAGCCATGGATAACAACAACAACCAAAAACACGAAGGGAGTTGTATGCTGGGTTATGTTGAAAAAGGAATTGATAAGGGGATTTATGGTTTAACTTTGGGGTAGGTAAGCGACTTATTGTGTAAACAGCAGTTGCAAAAGCATGATCCTAATATTTTGGTGGTACTGTTGAATGATATAAGTAGGCTCAACCAGTTTCGGTGTTGTGTCAGTGTTTGTGTTCAGCACAACCATTTTGTTCGGGTGTATGTGGACATGAGCTTCTTTGAATAATAACATTGTCAGCTATATTTCAGAGCTTGAAATTCCCCTCCCCAATCTGATTGAAACTGCTTGATGAATTTACCAAAAACAGTTTCAACAGTAGCTCGAAATTTAACAAAACAATTGAACACATCAGATTTTTTACGAAGAAAGTAAATCCAAGTGTATTTAGTATAGTGATCAAAGAAAAGCACATAATATAGGCAGCCATCAGTTGAAGGAATTGGAGCAGGGCCTCATAAATCAGAACAAATTAATTCTAATGGCTCAGTAGTAGAATAATTCGAATCTTGAAAAGGCAGTTTATGTGATTTGTTAACACAGCATGTCTCACACAACGATGTATTTCTCTTATCAGAAACCAACAATTTATTCAATGATAAAACTTTGTTGATTGTTTTTGAACAAGCATGACCCAATTTGGCATGCCAAGTTGAAAAGGAAACTAAATTGCAAGTTGGAGAGATATGATCTAGAGCAAGATAATAAAGTCCATCCTTAGTATATCCTTGGTGGAGTGGTTGTCTCGTCGTGAGATCCTTTATCACAAAAAAATCAGGGAAGAATTCAAGTGAGACATGATTAGAAATGGTAAACTACTGAATAGATAGCAAATTTGTATTAGATTATGGAACATGAAGAATATTATTTACAGCAAACTTGCGAGAATTGAGAGAGATATTATTGGAACCAATATGAGTAATGCGTAAGCTTTTACCATTTGTGAGAGTCACTTCATCAGTGCCCGAGTATTCGGAGTGGATTCCCAGATTTTCTAGTTTAGAAGTCAAGTGATGGGTCGCTCCAGTATCTACAATCCATGGTTTGGTGTTTGCTGAAGGGGAGGAGGAGTAGTTGGCTGCTGGTTTGGGGTTATGGGCAAAGCTATTAGTGTATTTGGGACTTGGACATTGTTTGGGGGTGTGTCCTTGGCTACAATAATTGTAACAAGTTGATGTGAAATTCTTAGTTTGATGATGAAATCCACGTTCACGACCTGAATGTAAATGGTAGCTACAACAACCACGTTCACGACCTCGGCTTCGGCTTCGACCTCGAGTGCCACCACCATTGTTTTGGCGGGCATGATAATGAGCAATAGCAAGAGGATTGAGAATTTTATTGGAAGATTTAAGTTGGATTTTTTCAGAGAGAAGTAGACCAAAGAGATCATCAAAAGAGATAGAGGCTAACCTGGCTTCAATATTACGCGTAAATGGTCTGTAATCTAGACTCAATCCACGCAAGATGTGATCAATAAGATCATCTTCGGATATGGCGGCATCAAGTGCAATAAGTTGGTCAAACAGTCGCTTTGCACGATCCATGTAGACAATAATGGTGTCATTACCTCGGTTTAAATCATGGAGAGCATTTTTATTGTCCGAATTTGAGCTCGAGAACTAGATGCGTATATGGTCTAGAGAGGGGACCAAGCAGCATGGGCAGTTGCTGCACCGACAACCTGAGAGATGATAGATTCAGAGAGAGAGCTTAAGATCCAACCCAATACAAGTTGACCTTTTATGAACCATTCGGTAAATGCTGGGTTTGGTTTGTTGTCAAGTTCTTTGGGGGGAGGGACTGCGGAATCATTTATGTGATGATTTAATTGATGTCCACAGAAAAGTGGCATCATTTGTATTTTCCAGAGGAGATAATGACAGGAGGTGAGCTTGATTGTTACTTGATTATGGATTGACGAGAGACATGTGGGCAGGGAGGAGGATGAAGATTGACCAGCCATGGTGGAGAACCAAGAAAAAAATGGTATTTAAACCCTTAATGACTCTGATACCATAAATAAGTTAAAGTGGTTTGGAATTGCAAACCCACGTTCTGCTGGGTTTTCATTGATATTTATATACAAAATACAATCACAAATATGATCACAGTAAATCCCCACATCTGTGAGATTGTTACAACAAAATGATAAGATTAAATCCCTTTAACTTTGGGATAGAGATGGACTAAACAGATTTATCCACTTTCGTAACAAAAACGATTCTTTTAGTCGCATAAGTTACACTCTTGCATAATTTTTGTTCTGTGAAAATTTTTTAACACTTCGAAAGAATGTTGTTTTCTGATGATTGCATGGTGTTTTATCTAACCTATACGTTGATTATGCCCCTCTCGGACGTATTGAATGTTGTAAGAGAAACTATATGTTCTAAGCAGACTAGGAGGTTTATAGGAAACGCATTCTCTTGCATTGGCTTGTCAATCTCTGCATCTTTAAGTCATTTAGGCTATGTCTGGTTGCACGTAAAATTTTTAATAGAATAGAATGAAATGTAATAGAAATAAATGGTTTATAATATAATAGAATATAAATAGATGTAATATTAGAAAATTGTTGTTTGGGAAGGATGAAAGAGTTTATAATGTAATATACTGAAATATTATTTAAAAGATGGATGAAATGGTTTGGAATAAAATATATGCATAATAATAATAAGTGACCATTCTATGCTTTATAGAATAAAACATATGTTAATAGATATAATACATGAATTGGAGGTAAAATTGATATTATAAAAAATTATTAAGGGTATATTAGATAATATATATTTAATATTTTACATTTCATTCTAAATCTCTAAAATCGGAGATAAATCATTTTTACTGTTTAGAATGACATAGGATATAATATGAAACCTTTCCTTTTCTTATATCCTATTTTATTTTATTCCATTACAAACTCTCATCTCAAACGATGGAATAATATTTTTACTAATTATCCTATCAAACATAACCTTAGGCAACTTTGGGTTTATAAATTTAGAAAAGAGATAGTTTTTTACCTTTTTATTAAGTAAGAATAAGGCTGTATATTATCACACATTTTCAAATGTTGTGCCTTAGAGAAATTTAAATTGGGTGTTGATAATGATAATGAAAGTCATTTGCCCGAAGGATATGGATGGAAAAAATAAAGATGATAGAATTATATTTAGTTGCTTGGATATGAATATGGATATTTTAAAAACATTTTATTATATTAATAATTTATTATTCATTTAAAAAATAAGTGAAAAAAGGAAAAGAGAGACATTCGGTTGCATGTGACACTTAAATAAGAGATTTTAATATGAAAAGAAGAAGATATTTTAGTGTATATTACTATAAATATTAAGAAATTCTAGGATTTTGCAATAATATTAACCAATTAATTGTCTTCAATTTATTAAATACCGAATTTAGTTCAATAGGATATTTACTGGAATATTTTAGTTGTATATTATTATAAATATTACAAATTCTATGATTTTGCAATAATATTAATCAATTAATTGTCTTCAATTTATTTAATACCGAATTTAGTTCAATGGGATATTTACTAGTGTTAGGCCTAGAAGACCCTTGCCAGTTGAGGCTGGGGCTGAGGCAACCAATCTAAGCTCAAGCTCGATCGAATCAAAGGTAGTCTGAACTTGAGTCCAAACTTGAGCTTAGCCTGATTAAGCCAATCAAATTTGTTTAAAATGAAGGCTTAAATCGACCTTGTTTTCATTAAATAATAGTGAAACCATTGGCTAGAACCCAATTGTCACCCCTAGGGCCATCTATGGAAAATTCATGTATAGATTTCATTAATGATTGAAAAACCCAACCGGTTCGGTAGATTAAATTTTAAAAACATTGATTGTTTAACTTTTCTGTTCGATTTTTATTTTTTTTGTTTTATTTATTTTAACAATTCTTGTTGTTAAAAATCGATTAATTTTTAAAATTAATAAGATTTTATAAATCAAAATAGATCAATTAGTCTTTATCTTAAATTCTTTATTAGACAAGAATACTTTATTGCAATCATATTTCAAATTCTTTTATTTTATTTGATCTTTAGTTGATTTTATAACAATCTAATACGGATTAAACCTTTTAAATCTTAAATTTCTTATCTTACCGGTTTAACTTCTAATATAATTTTTAAAACAGTAAACGTGATTATCTTAAAAAAAAAAGTATACACGTTATTTGCTAGAGATAAAATCACAGTAAATCAAAAAGTTTGTCGGCAAAGGTGACGTGTCAAATTGAGATGATTTTGAATAGAACAAGTCCCCTTATATAAGGTTTCGATCACCTGTTCTTGTTACTCTGTACTTATCTTATTTCATGAGCATTCATCAATTCAATTTTTGTGAGTCAGATAGATACTCATAAAACATAGTAGACGTTGAGAAATGGTAACAAGTGATATGTTCCCCTTATACGAGCCTAAATAATTAAGAAGCTTTTAATTGTGACGAGAATCAGACTGAGTTGTTCATGCCATGAAACACTTGATATGTTTGGTTTCCAATATCTACAATTTGATGATGAGAGCGAGTACACATTTCTTTTCATAAATTTCCTAGATGAGATATATTCCCAATTAGAGAGTATTCTTACCTCTTTAGTTGCATATATGTTTTATTCCAGTGGCCTAACAACCATGAAAAGAAAACAATAGAGACAAATGCAGGCATTAATCTTCATAATCATAATTACGAACAGGTATCATAGTCTTAATCATCATATAGTCATAGTCCTTGATCATCATAAAACCACACTCTGAAACACACATATATAGATAGCAAGCAAGGGAAGTGACATAGAAATGCTGAAAAGGGGTGGTAGGAAATGCATAGACTACTTATACATAGTCGATTTATTTGTAAGTCACTATCAGTTTCTGTAGGTGGTAACTGTCAAGTGACAAATAGAGGTACAGAGCTAGCTAGCTGCGAAGACAAAGAGCTTCGTCAGAATCTAGCAGCTGGCAGGATGAGGAAGCTTGCACTTGTCAGGAAGCTGCATGGCAAGGTTTGGATCGATTCCAAGTGAAGGTAGGACCTTGGAATTCTTGTAGGAGCAAAGGCACCGCATGTCGGCGTGTGAAAGAGCCGAGCAACACTGTGTGGTTGGTGGGGTTGGGTTTGGTGGTGTTGCAGAACCAATGCATGACATTAGTCCGGAGACTGGCATGTTGCATATGTTCTGGGCATTGGAAACCTCAAACAACCCGTTGCTGCTTATAACTACCAGCACTAATAAACTCGCAATAAACACACTTTGGAATGTTCTCATCATGTTTCTAGGATTTGTTTCCTCCTATTGTTGCTACTTTTGGCGTGTGCATGTGATATGGGGTTGGGTAAGGGTACTTATATTTATAGGAGAGAAAGAAGAAGACGGGGATTAATCCGTGAATGAAGATTGGCAGATTGTGCAGATGGCTAAACATACTCTGTGGCGTCACGGGCGGCGCATTTGCATGTGGTGGAGGGTAGGCAAAGTTTGTCTTCAACGTTTGTCAATAATTTATAGGCTTATATCCACTACTAGGATTAGTTTTGACACCACTACATTCACTTCCACTTTTATTTTTCGACAAAGTTACACAAGACAATGATTGAAGTTCTAAGCTTTTAATTTAATTTAAAGTGTACTTTCTTGGATGGGTGAACCATCATCTTCGTTAAAGAACATACCAATATCTTATTGACTTGAGATAAAATATACCTCTTAGCAAAACCCAACTTTTATAATCGAGTAGCTTTTATTAGCTAATTCTTTATGATAATGGATTGAGATTGGCTACAAGGGCACCTGAGAGAATAGCAATTGAGTTTTGGTGAATACTCTCTGGAATAATCGACGGTGGCAAAGATACCCCCATGCTTTCAGAGTGATATGAGAGAATAGTTTTGAGGGGTCAAAATGTTGCAACATGACTCAACCTAAAATTAATAAATATAATCTAAATTTTGAGTTGGCTACAAATTTAAATTTTAAAAAATTAAGTTATGATTTCAAAGTCTAAAAATCACAAAATAATATTATGATTATCGTACCAATTTTAATGTCAAATTTAGTTATAATATAATACATTACTCTGGCTAATATTGTATACGATTTCGAGTTATTCTATAGAATTACAAAATAACTTTTTAATATATTATGTTATATATTTTTTAATTTTATATCAACGTCGACTAAAAAATTCCTAATAATATAAATTTAATATAACAACTATATCTTTGTTTTTATTAATATTATTTTTCTCATACTTTTTATATAACCAATAACTACCATTAATATAAAAAAATTAAATCTCATATAAATATAAAATTAAGAATAATAGGAATTACTGTTAGAATTTATATCATATAGAAAAGAATAATTACGACAATACATATAAGACAATAGGTCCAATTTGTCCTCTTAACATTTGGCAAAAAGTTTAAGATGGTTGTTAATTACCGTTCTATCTAGCACAAACTTAACTCTTAACGTTATTTAAAGTAGAACAATTTGTCCCAAAATTACCATCTTAGTCAAATTGCCGTTTTGTATCTGTATAATTTTTTATCTAGGTAAGCAACGTAAGATATTGGCTGACATGTATTTAAATAATAATTTTGTTTCTTAATATTTTAATTAAAAATATGAAATAAGTTTAATTTTGCCGAAAATCCCTAATTTGACTGAAATCCTTTTTCTTTGTTATCCTAATTTGGTCCTCACCACCCAATTTGAACTTGAATGGATCAGTTGTATTTGATTCAGGAGCTTTTGGGAAGCTGTAAGAGCTTCCTCTTTTTTATCTGTAAAAGCCTCAACTTGGATATTCAAAACCCAACATAGTACATACTAAGCCAAAGTTCGTCGCTTTCTAGCATGATTCAATTCCTAGTTTAGGTTTCTCGAAGATTCAAGACAACACATTGAAACCTTCCAAGTTCTTTAATGCAATATCACCATCGCCTTCCTGTGTCTCAACCGAGTGCGTATAGACCCACCTGAGCTATAGAGGTTGCAGAGGAGACTAAAGCAGAGAAATTTGATTGCTTTTCACATTGGTACCAGTTATGCCGGTCTGTGATTTGGGCAAAAGGGTGACACATGCAAAGGAAATGATGGGTCTTGACGTGGTGGTTTAGTGGGATAGGAATGAGAAAACATGGAAAGTCTTCGATGACGCTTGTCCTCAACTCCTCATAGGTTGGCTCCATTGTCTGAAGGAAGAATTAATTAATGGGGTTGGTTGCAGTGCGTTTATCATGGTTGGTGCTTCAATCTGTCTGGTGACTACAAGTTCATCCTTCAACCACCACCAAACGGCCCTCCAGTAAGCAACCATGAAAGTTACATACTCCAATCCAATGGGCGGAGTTGATTTGGTTGGTGAGGATTACTTAGGACCAAATTAGGTTAATGAAGAAGAATAGTTTTAGAATAAGGATTTTGCGAGAAATTAAATCTATCCTTATATTTTTAATTAAATGTAAATAATGAACTTTTATGAATTAATATTAAGAGAATTATTATTTAAATACATATCAGTTGTCATATTAGCAGCTCATCTTATGTAGCTTGCTTAGGTGAAAAATTTTAATAAAGATGTAATTGCAATTTGTCTGAGTTAGTAATTTTGGGGCAACTGCTCTATTTTGAAACATTAATGGTTATATAGTTACCAAAAATAACAGCAAGGTCATCTTAAATTTTTTGTCAAATGTTAGGGGGAAAATTAGTTCTTTTGCTTAAGAATAATATAGGTCTATAAGTATTACAATAAAAGTTTGTGCTAAGGAATACAATAAAATAGAAGTGAAACTTGAAACAAAACACTTATACTTTAAAATTTTAATAGTTATATTACATGTATAGAATTTAACATATATATTAAACACAGTGAAATAAAAAGAAAAGAGAAAAAAATGAAAAAATCTAAAATTTTATTCAATAATATTAAATCGCTTTGAACCCAATTTTTATTTGGTAAAAAATTCATATTATTGAGAGAAATTTCATTATCAATATCATTTAGATTCATTACACTAAATAACATGTCAATACTTTTTCATTGGATATTATATTTCAAGTCATTCTTATCTATAAAACTTGGTTCCTCGTAAGCTTAATCGATATAGTCAAGGTAAATTAAATTTATTAAATTCCTTGTTCTATTAAAATTCCTAGTAAACAAATAAAATTAAATTATTAAGAAATCACAAAAATTATATTAAACTTAATAATGATAATAACTTACCTTCTTCAAAGCTTCAAGTTGAATTGAATACAGACCAAATTATTTAATATTTTGTATTCCAATATATTTTATTTTTCTTTTTGGAATGAATGAATTTAAATGTGGTACAAAATCATAAACCTTTAAATTTATAGACCACCATTTCAAAATTAGTCTCACCAAGTAACTATAAGACAAAAAAAGTAATCTTATAAAAAAAGTGATGATTAATTTCAAATAATTAACAAAAGTGCAGAAATATATACTTAGATTAAGTTTTTTTTTTTTGGGTGAATTGTAACTAACATTCCAAAATCACTAAATGCATCCTTTTGTAAGACAAGGAGATCTTATATCATCTCATATGAAGTAATTATTGTGATGGTTAATAGCACTCCCCTATTAAACATAACTTTTTTTTGCAAAACCTTATCTAAAATAGATAATAGATTCAGAAATGCACAAGCAAAAAACAACAAAAAGGAAACTTGTCTTTCCTATCTTTCATTAATAACTACAAGATAAGGAGTATATAAGGAAGACCTATTTTTTACATTAGTCTTAATTACTTCCTTTACACTCTTCATGACATCATAAAAGTAACCTATTGTAACCTTGCCATTACTATCAGTCAGACAAAGTACTTTTATCAAAGGCTCACAAACATAAATGACGAATTGATATTGAGATCAAAATTTATGATCTTAAAGTATAATTCTAAAATTTTCATTCTAACATTAAACCTGACATGTTGAGATGTAAGTCACTTATCATTTGTAAATATCTTTCTTAACTCCTTCTTCATTATAATAAAACATTAGTGATAAGAAATTAGTTATAAACCTTGTAATGATAGGATGACATAACCTTTTACCATTAGTGAAATCTTTTATCATCAAATGTAGAACACATGTGTGATTATATATGAACTTAGTCACTTTTGTTTTTCTATGATCTCATCAATGATAAGAATGTATCAAGAATCTCTTATAATTTTCAACGTTATGTCAATGTAACGTGCCATAGAAAGAGTTCAATAGAAAGAATTATACCTGCTTTATAATCTTCTCTCAACTGCTTTATAAGCAATATCATTATTAGTGATGAATTGTGTCATATTTTCATACTCAACTACATTCACAACCATCAAATATCTCAAATAAAGTATCAATATTTTTTACAAGGCCATATGCATCAATGAAGTTGAAGAACATTTTTCCCTTAGTTGGATAGACCAAAAAATTGATAACAGGTTTATATCTTCAATTTGTCTAACTATTAAACATATTTGAATACCATAAGTTGCCTAAGTTATCCTTCTTTCCTTAAAATATTTTTTCTCATAGACAAAGCTTATCTCTGTAGTCATCAATTAAAGAAGCTTTATATCATGGACCGTAAGAGTAATAGCATCTATCATAGGCTAATAATAATAAATCTGAGTAATATTAAATGATACACTTGCATTACAGCACTATCTAGTCATTGTCATTTCCGTAATATGAGTTGTTTCTTGAAAGTATAAGGTACTGTAAATTAAAGGTTGAGCTTAAGGAGATATTTATGGAGTAAAAATGTGAGATAGATGCCCTCTTCTCTTCCCTACATTAATTGCAGCGATCTCTTTTTGTTGGGCAAGAATACCAACTTCAACATTGCCAACATCATCCTAACCATTGTAAAATGAACTTCCAATGTCAATTTCATAATTTATTATTTACCTTCTTGCTTTCTCACTCTTATACTCTTCAAACAAAGTTTATATCATGGATAACTTTCTTACTAGGCTCCATATTAACTTCAATTCTAGTTAAATGTTTCTTTAATCTGATGATTCTCTCGTCTTTCAAATGTTTGTTATAATGCAAACTAGGAATTAATTTAGTATGAGCCCAAACAGAATTATTGAATCTTCTTGAAAAGTTTGAATTATAGGAGTATCTAAACTTTCCAACATTTATTGGTTATGTATTAAAATAGATAATTAAAAATACTAGAAGATAATTAATTAACAAAAAAATAAATATGCACTGTTGAGACTAGCCAAAATTCTTTATATTTAAGACATGAATCAATTTGGATTGGCATGACTTTATAACAAATTCCTTCATGCAAGCTCCAATCTTTATATTCCGATATTTAATTTTTATAAATAACGAAGACATAAGCAAGCCCTTTTATAATTATTGTATTATAAATTGATGTTATACCAATTCACTTTGAGTTACATATAAGCCTCAAAAGGACTAACATTTAGGTCCATTTATATCACTTAGATTAATTGAATAAGTAACCTTTCAAGTGTATGACTACAAATGTAATTCTATAAATACAGTCCAACTTTCTTCTTCCATAAAATATAACTAGACAATTATTTATTTAAGCTCAAAACTTTATAACCTTAAAGGCCATCTAAAAACTAACACATATAATTTACGATTTAATGCATAAACATTCAATAAGTTAAGATATTCTAATTTCCAACAATTATGTATGTTTGTCGTGAAATGCATATCAGGATAAACAAGAAAGAAGAAGTTAGCTAGAGTTATAAAGAAGTAGGCTCATCGAGGACTTGTAAAGCAAGTTGATCATGGAGAAGGTTACATCAATTGGCATCGAGAAAGATTATTCTGTCAAACGTCGGTTTGTATTGGGATTTATTAGCATAAGAGTTAGCCCTTCCAAGTCTCATTTCTTTATGTCAGACTATAACCATTTAAACAAAATCATCTATTCACATAAAAGAATCCAACTTCAAATGCACACAATTGGTAACACAAAATTATAAATCATCAAATATCATTCTTAAAAATTCAACAACTTTCAAACATGCATTCAGTATAAGCATCAATTTCAAAGCACAATCAAGACAAAGCCTAAGGCTTATAGTGTCTATTGAGAAATATTGAATCTGTAGACGATTGACGAAGGCAATTAGTTTGAGGTAACGAGTGAAGAGTTAAGTTGCCTACTCAAAATGAAAAGCTTATGAAGAGTAAAATCAACAAAGGACCATAAAAGGATACAGCTCAAGGGAGGCAGTGCCGTGGCAGAGAGGAAGCGGCAACAGAGAGGAGAGTGCAGATTTACAGTGAGGAGATGGCATATAGAAGAGAGATAGAGGTAAGGTCTAAGGAGACAACTAATTGACGAATAGGAGAGGTTAAGAATTCAGGGACGGATCGAGAAAGTTTTTTGAGTGGGGGCAAAATTTTATTTTTAATGGGAGCAAAATTTTATTTTTTTATAGGCTCAAAACTTAAAATAATAATTTTTTATATAATTTTTTTTTTGAAACAGTGGGGACACTTGCCCCTAATATGGATCCGTCCATGCTTAAGATGACGGTGAGACAACAATGAAGAGCCTTGTTGTAACACCCCACTCCCGCATGGCCTGAACCCGACATCGATGGTGATATCCGAGTCCGTACCCCACGAGGGTAGCGTGCTACATCACTTAGTTCATTAAAAACTCAGTATAAATTTTTTTTTCAAGCGTACGTGAAAATCAATGATCGTAAATTTGGGCCCACTTTTATTCAGAAACATTGTTATTTACAGTAGTTGCCAATTTTGTTTTTCACATACCAAAAGTTCGATTAGCCCATTCCAAAAACAAAACATATTACACTTTGATCAATTTCTTTTGCAAAACCCATTTTTTTTCAATCGGAAAGTTATACACAAATAATATACGCAAATACACAAAATACAATGATTTGCGGAAAATACAATTCAGTGCG
>JAOSBK010000005.1:12232283-12252278 GCA_027568895.1 Erythroxylum shatona | reverse complement strand
AAAAAAGACAAAGGTTAAAAGCTTAACAAGGAAACCACCGGATGAATCAAAACCAAACAAATTTTTGTCGATCTGTTCAAATCAACCATTACAAACTATAATTACTCTAGAATCCCATTGATCTGCAAGCATTGGAAACTATTCCACGATACAATTAAAAAAAAACCCCAGAAAGAATCCCATTTGATGTTTCAACGAAGACGGAGACTCTGAAACAAACAGGGAGAGACCGGTTTTGGAAGACCCAACAGACCCAAGATTCTCACAAACATAATCTATTTCCGACCCAAGCCAAGAAACAGAGAAGAAGAAGATTATTGACATCCATAAATGCAACCAGACAGACCTCGAGACGAAGGTGTTAGGGAAGAAGGGCCGTGTACGAGAAACAACGTGCGCCGGTTGTGTGATGGGGTTGTGGGTCGAGAACGGACGAGGAGTGGTTCGACAGTTGAGGGAGACGGAGGTGAGCCGGAGGACAGACGACAACCGAGAGAGAGGATGGGGCTAATTTGGACAACGCCTGACCTTTTGTTTCGGAGACAGAGACATAATGTCCCTTGTCCTCCGGTTTTGAGAGATACAAAAAATGTTGTCTCTGTCATCCGGGGACAGATGACAAAAAGTGGAGGACAGCAACCAAACGGATATAGATAACAGGATTTTTTTGTTTTGTGCTCTGTCTCCGGTGACGGGGATAGCAACCAAACGTAACGTAATAAATTGGTGTTAATGCAATCAATTATTGGTGATTCATCTTGCAGTATCCAAAAATAGTTCTGAGACGCTCGTAAAAATGTCTCAGGACTCGGGATAGGCACAAAGATTGTGTGCATATAAAATGCTGTTAATCCTGTTGTGAAATAAGCTATTATTGCGAGGATGGTAGAATTTAACCAACTATTGTTAAAAATTTTAGCTTTGGATAAAAGACAGGCGAAAGGTGGAATCTGCGATATTTGAGAATCACCAATGCTTCGGTGTAGGTAAGTTTGGTATAATTCTTTGTTTCATAGTCTGGTGAGGTTATTTATAATTAGCCAATTAAGAATTTCAGATGTACTAACTAAGAATAACTTTCGTTTAGGTGGGTGGATTTCAGGAATACATTGTTTTGTTGTTTTAATTAATGGTATGAGCTTAACCTGACTTTACGAACGAAAGGGAGGGCCCAAAACTATTTCATCTATGCCATCGCCCATTGCCACACTTGCTTCTCCTTGATCCTAATTAAAAGATCATTGAAACGCCTAACCTCTAATGAAATAGGAGAACATAACATACAACAAAGTATATACTGTTGTTTTAGTTTGGTGGCACCGAAGAATCGGTACAAGGAGACGAGGAAGAACGACAACTTGATATGAAGAGACCAATCCAGAAATCTATTCGATGTCTATCACTGGGCAAATGGGTACATCTCCTAGTTCAATTGAAGAAGCAGCAGAATGCAGAAGATGAACAAAGATTAAGGAAGGTGATGTCGAATGAGATATATAATAAATGAGGAAACGTTGTCAAACTGTAGACAATGAACGAGTTAGTGGAACAATAATCCCAGTTTATTAAGTGGACTATATTAATTTTTAGGTGATTTAACTAGCGGATAATATCAGTTATTTATTAAATATGTTTAGTAAAATTAGTTGTTTAATATTAATTATTTATGTGCAAAATAACATATAAAGACATAACTTAAAATCTCATAAGAAATTAGATTTTAGAGATTTAATTTTACAAAAATTATGTTTATAGCTCTAATAAAAAATATAGAACAACAACAACAATAATAATAACAATAATAATAATAACCAAAAAATCATTAATATAAATCAACATAAAATCATATATTCTAATTAATTATTAAATCTTAATTAACTAATTAATTACATTATATTTTAATTAATTATATTTAATTATTATTATTATTATTATTATTATGGCAAGCATTAGTGACTAATTATATTTCATTATATTTTAATTAATTATATTTTAATTATTTAATTGATAATTAATTACATTTATTATTATTATTATTATTATTATTATTATTATTATTATTATTATTATTATTATTATTATTATTATTATATCAAGTGTCACAACCGTGAAAGTGGTTGTCACACCTGTAGGCCTGTGACACTTTTTCTTCTTTTAAAAAGGCCTCCATTATTATTAAAAGAATAAAGGGCAAAATTGTCAATTAAACAAAATTTTATTAGTTGATCACTAAAAATGAAAGGAGTTTTTAAAAAATTAATTAATTAGGTTAAATAAGCCAACTCATCAGTTAATAATCAAACAAAATAATTAATTGTTTGATATAATTAAACAACTAATACCCTCTCAAAATGTCAAAAAAGACTGAAACGTTATCTATCATAGCTATAATAGCCATTGGAACTTGGAAGGGCTTATAACCAACTTAATGAATAATCAAGTCTTACCTTCTCTCTTTGTTTTCTGTCTCTTATTTTCTGTTCTTTGTGTTTGTTTTAACCTAGTCCTTACACCATTCAAAAACTTGCCCAAAAAGAAGAACTTGGTCACAAATTTTGAATGACGTTACCCAGCTTCCAGATTGTTTTATCATCCTCTTGAAACTATGAAAGGAAACCTTGGTAGCTCCTTCAATCCATATCTTTAATGATAACCAATCTAGAACTTAAGCGATGAAGTTTTGAAATAGGAAACTATCATAGGGGGTGCTTCGTTGATGGGTTTAGGAAGGAATTAATGGGTATATAATAAAAAGTGAGTAGTTGGTTGTTGATTATCATTATAAGGGTCATAGTTTGATATCCCACTTTTGGGAAATCCTCTATACCCTCCATTTAGGTCACGTTTGGTTGGATGTTAATTAATAGAATGTAATGAAACGTAACGAAACGGTTTATAATGAAATGGAATGTAATATAGTAAAAAGTTCACAAGCCACCATGCACAACAAAATGCAATTGAAGGAAATGGAAATCACCCCAATGTAATTGGGGCATTCTTTTAATCTCTTTATTCATGTCTTTACTCATCTAGAACGTACAGGGGGCGGGAGGCAAATCCTTTAAGCCCATCCTTAAAAATTATATCTGATTCGCCACCCTTTCCTCGTTGTCTTGCTTGAACCGCAGAGTAGTGGCACTAGGGCTATGAAGGTTATTCGAAGCTTAGGGTTCTCCAAATCCTTCCGATTGGAAGCTAAAAGATTCTTGGGAGGGATATGGATGCTTTGGAATACCGATGTGGAGGTTTGAATTTTATTAGCCCATCGACAATTCATCCATGCCAACATTGTGTGGCATCAACGGTCCTTCGACCTCACAGCCATTTACGCCAGCCCTCATTACTCCTTACAACATTTTTTATGGACAAATTTATGTTCTATTGCTCAAGCCACCACTAAGCCTTGGATCTTGGGAGGAGATTTTAACGCCAAATTGGACCAACAAGACAAACGTGAAGGCTCCAGGCTCCATTTGGTTATTAATAGGCATTTCAAGTAGTGTGTCCACGACTGCAATCTTCACGACCTTGGATATATAGGACCACGGTTCACGTGGAGAAAGGGACAAGTCCTGGCCCATCTAGACCGCGTTCTTTGCTCCAATTTCTGGCAGTCGACTTTCCAACCTACTATTGTGACCCACTTATCTTTCCTCAAATCCGACCACAGACCACTCCTAGTCACCCTTCCTCTTCGAACCCCTCAATCATCAAGCCCCCAGCCTTTTAAATTCCTTTCAGCTTGGTTGACAGACAACAACTTTACACGTATCGTAGCAGACAGTTGGACTCTTGACATTACCAATATCCCCGGGACGCTCAGGGAGACCTTAGTGAAACTCCAACAGTGGAACCAAAATTGTTTCAAAAATATTTTTCATCGTAAAAAAAGACTCATGGCCTGGCTACAAGGCATCCAAAAAGGCAGTGGAAGATACTCCTACAGATTCCCTCCGCGATCTCGAAGCTCATTTACGTACGGAGTTAGACCAAGTACTCTGTCAAGAAGAACTCTATTGGCATCAATGCTCGCGCAGTCAGCGGTTAAGCCAAGGCCACAGAAATACCAAATATTACCACACTATTACCAAGGCCAAACGGCAGAGGCTGACCGTTACTGCTCTAAAGGATGAAAATGGCTACATCGCTTTGGACCCCACTTGCATCCAAAGGATTGCAAAACACTTTCTATAGAACCTCTACACATTCTATCAAACCTCTACTCCAGCACTTCCTATCAGAGGCCATTTCCCACATCTATCCCACCAAGTAATCACGGACATGACTAATCCTATCACTTCGGAAGAGGTTAAGACGACTTTCTTTGACATGGCTCCCAATAAAGCTCTAGGCTTTGACGGCTTTCTAGCACTCTTTTATCAATCTCAATGGGAGGTCATAGGACCCTCTATGTCACTCTTTATTCAACAAATCTTTATCCATGATTTATGGAACGATGAACTGAATCGTACGATTATGGTCCTGATCCCCCTCCCCCCTCCCCTTTGTCTATCACTCACTTCCGGCCTATAGCTTTATGCTCTGTGCTTTACAAGGCAATTATGAAGATTATCGTGAACCACCTTAAACCTCACCTCGATAACCTCGTAGCTCCTACCCAATGCAGCTTTATGCCGGGGCAATTTATTACGGACAATATTTTTATTGCCCAAGAGGTCATTCATACCATGCGGCAGAAGTCAGGCAATACAGGTATGTTGGCAATAAAAATAGACCTCGAGAAAGCTTATAATAGGCTTTCCTGGGAGTTCATTAATGACACTCTCACAGACATTGGTCTTCTGACTTCTTTGATTCATCTTATCATGAAGTGTGTCTCCTCGGTCTCGATACAAGTCAATTGGAATGGAGAGCTAGGCGAAGCTTTTCAGCCTTCCCGTGGTATCCGTCAAGGAGACCCGTTATTCCCTTATCTTTTTGTGCTATGTATGGAAAGATTGGGTCACTTAATAACTTACTTTGTCTCTCAAGGTAGGTGGAAGCCCATCAAACTTAGTCAGCGGGATCCAGCTTTATCCCATTTATTCTTCGTAGATGATCTCTTTTTATTCTCCGAAGCCTTTGTGGATCAAGTTCACATAATTTGAGACATTTTGAGCACTTTTTGCGCTACCTCAGGACAACGAGTAAGCCAAGGTAAATCTCGATGCTTTTTCTCCAAAAACGTTCAACGCCCGATGGCAAGCCAACTAAGTAGGGAACTGGATTTCCAGTTGACTAACGACCTTGGAAGATACCTTGGCATGCCTCTCCTTCATGAAAAAGTTGACAAACGAACTTACCAACATGTCCTCGACAAAGTCCAACGGCGCCTTTCAGGGTGGACAGCCAATCTTTTGTCTTTTGCAGGAAGAATCACCCTAACTCAGGCTGTCATCTCAGCCCTTCCCAAGTATACAATGCAGACGATATGTCTCCTCATGGACTGTGCGATGCTTTAGAAAAATTAATGAGACAGTTTGTATGGGACTCTTCCAATGGATCGAGAAAAATGCACCTGGTTAACTGGAATACGAGAAACCAATGATGCCCTCTTAGCTAAATTAGGATGGGTTGTGGTCTCTAAGCCCACTTTATTATGGGTCCCAGTCCTTTCGGCGAAATACAACTTTGACACCACCAATATCCCCACCGTGCTGGAGGGCACGAGAGCATCGATGGTTTGGAGGAGTATCAAAGCAACCTGGCCCTATGTGCTCAAAGGACTGAAATGGGTCATCTATGATGGAACTAAGACGCGTTTCTGGCTTGACCATTGGGTGGCAAATCTGGGACCACTTATCTCTCATACGTCTGACTCCATCCCTCGCTCGGACCTAGACCTCACAATCCAACACTTTGTCGACACTTTAGGAGCCTGGAAGTGGGAAGCTTTCTAAACCATTCCTACCTCACTCGATCTACTTACACATAGTAGGGATTTTGCCCCCTCAACCCCACTTCAGCCCTAATAAGTTAATATGGGACCCTTCTGAATCTGACCAATTTACCACTGCTTTGACTTATGACATGATCATTGACCTTCCAATACCTTATTCGGACAACCTCTGGCACGACATCTGGAAATGGCATGGACCCCCGTGTATCCGCACATTCCTTTGGCTTCTGACACACGATCGCCTTCCTACTAACCAACAATGTGTACGACAACATCTCACTACCGACAATGCTTGTCATCATTGTCAAGCTGAAGAATCTGCTTTGCATGTCATCTGCGATTGCGCCCTTGCTCGCAGAATGTGGAGCACTTTTCCCCAGCACCTTGTCCCCAATGATTTTTACACTCTGACCTCCCAGGAATGGTTGGTTAAGAACATCCATCACCACCACTTGATAGCTGGCTTCAATTGGTCTATCATATTTGGGGTTACTTGCTGGTTCTTGTGGACTTAAAGAAACAAGTCCTTTTTAAAGGCCACTTCTCTAGGCCAAAGTCCCCTTCTCAATATGTCTTGGAGTATGTTCACCAGCTCTACAAGGAGTCAATTTGGCAAGGTCGAGCTCTTATGAGTCTTCAACCTAGACAGACACGCCTCTTCGGCTGGTCTAAACCTCCTCTCGACTGGGTTAAAACTGAATATTGACGAAGCATGCCACCACATGTCCTCCGCAACAACCACAGGTTGCCTCATCCACGACAGTACATATTTGTGGCTTGGCGGGTTTGTGCAGAACATTGGCAGGTGCTTTCCAACCTTCGCGAAATTTTGTGGAATTCTAACTGGGTTACAACTTGCTTGGGATCTTGGATACCATCAGATTGAACTCGAGATGGACTCCCTCCTGGCAACCAATGTCCTATCATCCTACATTAATCGGACAATGTCACACAACCCCCTTGTCATAGTGATTAACGAGTTGCTCGCGCGAATTTTTAAGTTGAGAGAAACACTTTTTTCAAATAGTATGATGACAAATTTACCAAAAGAGTCGTTGAAGCTATTCTAAAATTAAGGAAAGAAGTATCAATATTAAAGAAGGGGGTTGAAATTAGAATTGTTGGAAAAAAAATACTACTAAAACAAACCCAACTAAGGAGTTTGAAGAAAAAATAAGCTCATGAAACAAGACATAAATTTATTGGCAAGAAAGAAAAAAGAGAAGTTCATATTAATGAATACTAAATAGTATAATAAGATTTATTGTGTTTGGAGTACTTGTTATTTTCAACTCTGTTATGGGAAAATGGCATTGAATTATATTTTTATATAAATTATGTTATGCATAAATAACTCGATGTAAATTATAATCAAAATTTAAAATACCATATGCTTTTTAGTGAAGGGGAAGTGTAATACATAGTTTACTGTTACAAACTAATTTTTTGGTTAAATTAGCCACTATCCTTAAGTAAATGCTTTATTCAGTAACCAAAATAATTTTTTTTTCTAATTGTAGTTTTGGAATTTCTTTTTGACTTTTACCAACTTTAATTACAGTTCTAAATTTCAATTGTTTCATCATAAGTAGTTCTTATAAAACTACGGGCTTGTTGAGTCTTTGGGTCAATTTCTTTTGCTTCATTTGCCCTTCCTTTTGTTTAAAAATCTTGTAAATAAGTGTATCTTAGACAACTTGAAAATCAATAGTTGCTACTTTGGATTATGTAAAAATTACTTTTGCTCATATAGTGGAAAAAAACTAGCCTCTTATTGAAAGCCTTATCCCACAACATCCTATTGGCTTTCAAAAGACTACAAAAATCAAAATCCTCTAAACAAACAAAATGAACACTCCTCATAAATCTTACAAACATTGAAGAATTCATAATAAGAAGTTGAAGACCAAGTATATGTATAAAATTAATTTACTTAAGATTTAATAGTTTATATTGGTTAAGCATAAAAAGACATGCCTAACATGAATAGTTTGTTTATACAAAACGATCATCAAATGCCCATTTTCACAGCAAGACATACATCAAAGGGTCAAATGCATTGTTAATCCACATTGTTTCTCCCACTTGTACTTGAGTGTGAACTTATTCTTGTGATGGTGGTGTTAATGATGTTCTCCTTTTGTTTGCTTCGGCTTGTAACTGTTGTAAAATAACGTTAGAATGTCTTCTTAATTGTAAACCTCTTTGTTCAAATGATAATTTGAAAGTGTGCATATCAACATCTCTAAACTCTCTTTTACTGAAATGTCTAGATATACCAACCTAGCAAATTTTGATAAAAAGAAACACTAGAACCACATTTGTTAATTGTTTCAACAAAGATAAATTAATAAAAAATACAATCGTTATAATATTACTTTGTTATCAACTCTTTTTGCCCTGTTTAGCTATTCTTTAATAAACATAAATTCACCAATTATCAAAAACAATATAAATTGATAATAACTGAAGGGGAATATGCTTGTGAAGTCACCTTCATGATAATCTGATAAACATTAATTTCTGTAAAATTTAAAAATCGTATTTATATGATTCAAATAAGGTTTACATACCTATGAAAAGCCTCATTATGTAATGTTGAGTCGTCCTTATTGCATTTCTAAAGCTGTGCTCGAAATTATCACATTTCCTACATTTATGCACTTGTCCTTTATAAGATAATTTGTTTGGTTTTTTTTAATTTTTTTGGGCTCGTTTAGTTTCCTTCTTGCAATTTTGGATTTACTTGGCCTATTTTAAATAGAGGATGTATCATCCCTTTGCTGTTTGAAGGCCAAATACTCCTAATAGGTTGTAATACATGGCCATACAAGCTCAGGAACTGACTCCTCTTATAACACAAAGCTATGAATGCCTTAACCCTTTGTTTTAAGTGATAAATTGCACTAATCATATGTTTCCAAGGATATCCATACAAATCTTTTGCCCCGATAACTACATGTTTGTTTTGAGTAAGAGATTGCACTAATTGCATGTTTGCAAGAGTATTCTTATAGGTCTTATGCTTGTCCGCTATAATAGTTGGTTTTCAACTACCATGTAAGAAGATGAATTATGTTTTAGATGACTTCATCAAATGTTGTCATCAATTTTTAATTTTTTAAAGTCTAATGATGTTGTAACATTAGTTATTGATCTACTTCTGTAATTGCTACCCAAAATAGTATAATAATAGTCCCAGTGCAATAAACATCAATGTTTTGGTAAAACAAATCCAGCTGAGTATTGTAGTTTCTATAAAAACCAACGGTGGGAGCAATTATACATTAAGTTATACATGTGGAACTACTCAGACAAGTATGTTGGTAACAAAGATGGTCGTGGAAAGGAAAGCGTGAAAAGAAAGATGAAAAAAGAAGGATATGTCACTAAAGAAAATAAAAGAAGTGAGGAAGTCGCCAGAAGATCGCTGCAATCAAAGAAGGAGAAAAGACAGTGGAAGACAGCTGTAATAGAGGCTAACGAAGAGTAAAAAGCTCTATTCACATAAGCCTGTCCAATCAGGCACTAGGGCTGGTGGTAAATTTTTGGGATTATAAAATTAGGGTTAAGGATTTTGTTATGTAAAAAATTTAATTAGTTATAATATTTAGTTAATTTAAAAATAATTAAGAAAATATTTTATTAATTAAGATAATAAAATAATTATTGTAATATTTTAAGTTTTTAAAATTTATGACTAGGTATTGTGACACTACGGGCCCATTTTAATGGTATAATGTTATTTTTTTATGATAAAAGTGTAAATTTTCTGTTAGAATTTTCATATTCATCAACAAATATATAACTTTTATACTTAAAGAGGTTTTTTATAGTTGTTCATATAAATATATCTAATTTTTCTTTAATATTCTTACCAATTCACTTTTTTTTTGCTCGTCATATTTTCTTTAATTTAGACATTGTTATTATTTTTATATAAGGAGATAAAAGTAACGAGGAAATACAATATGAATGAAAACTAATTTAAAGTTTACTTTTCACAACGAAAATCATGAAAATTAATGAAAAGAAAGTATAATTTCTTCTTCACCTATTGCAATTTGAATATTACAAAACACTTATGGATTTTTAATTTTTTTAAGAATTAAAAAAATCTTCTCACATGTCATCATTTTTAACCTTGATAATTAAATTTTATTTAGATTAAGTGTATCATTTTATTTTAGTTATGGCATAATTGTTGAAAATTAATTAACTAAAGATAATTTATTTAAAAAATTGAGTAAGCATGCCCAAATTTTTTTAAAAAAAACATGGCGGATACTTTTATTTTTAGCCGCAACTAGCAATTTGTCGAGACTTTCAATTTCACAAAACGAATGTTATAAGTAACTTTACCTTTGTCTCTTATAACAAAAAATTCATAATTATTCAAATTACCCTATTTTTTATTTTCTTAATCAATTTATAAAAAAAGTGGAAAAATAGAATTCTCTTTTATTATTTAAGAACATTTTTAAAAAGCAGTATTAAAGTTGAAAATTTCTTTTTAATTTTAATATTTAAAATTTGTTTAAAACTTTGATTAAAGAATAAAAATAAAACGCTAGCAGTATTAGTACAGAATGATATAATAGTATAACTCAACTTTTAACTCCAATTCAAATAAATTAAATTTGCTTTAAATAATTAATTTATAAGTTTAGTTATAATCTGAATTAAATTATTATGTGTCTTTAATTATTTTTAATTAAAAATTGTCTTAAAAGAGTTTATTTAAAGATTTCTATATGTTTGTACAACCTCACTTATACACGGAGAATCTTTAAAAAGATTTTTAGAGAAAAGGATACTTTAAAAAGATTTTTAGGAAAAAAAAAAAGGTGTAATGGAATAAAGGATTGCCATTACAGGAGATTACTTTAATATAAAGGTTGCAAGTTGGTGTCTCCGTGTCGGTCTCCAACAAAGTCTGTTTTCTTTCAGCGTAATCAACACGCAACTAAAATCCGACACGAGATCTCATCTAGGTTCACGGTCCCTTTTTTACTTTTTCAAAAAATCACTCAAAGTCTTTTTGACTTTTTGCAGTTCCCAATTACCATGTGAAGCCCACCAGCCAGTCTCCACTCCACCGCTAACCAAATCTGAAATCTCATCTCTTTATCTTCAAGATCTGCCTCGGGGTTCGAGCTCCAAAAACCATGTCACAAAATTGGATATAAGCTGCTAAAACAAGAGACTTTGAGGGTCTGTACTCTGTAAGCGAAGGGAGTATTGGGATAGGGAGATAAGCTTCTGGAATTCATTGGATATGGGTGGTTTGGTAAGTGGCAAACTACAGGAATTTTTTTTCTCCGGAGTAATCTTAATAATCACACAGAGACACAGACCGTGCTTGTCTACCTTCCGATTCCACCCATTCCTATGACTTCCAGTTGTTCCTTCCTTTCCCTTCTCTCTTATACTCACCGGAAACCGATTTCTGGGCTACCGATTTCAGTGTTTGTGGTTTAGTTTGGTACTTTTACTACAGTACAGGCGTTGGAATTAGTAACACCGTGAAATGAATTTGTGTATTCTGAAACCGTAGATTCTTGGCTGATCTTTGATCTTCGGTCTTCCCTGCATTTACTCTCTGCTCTCTTTCAATTTTTATAGAACACCAAAGTTCTCAATATCTTCCCTGGATCTTTTAACAGTATTTTTCTTCTTATATTTCTGTTCTTTTACTTTTGAATTTTAGGAAGAGTTTTGGATTATAGTCGTACAGACGTCGGTGATCTGTTCATTCACTTTGTTATGTTATTATTTTCTTTAGCTTTTTGTTATCTATGTTGTGAGTTCGTGTTTTCTTTTCAAATTCAACACTGATTAGCAATATGAGTTATAATATCCTATCAATGTGATTCTGTTTCTATATGTGCACGGTTAGTAGTCTGCTACTCTGAAGTGAAATATCTATAGAATTTCCTTGTAGAAAATTAGGGAAACGGATTTTTTTCTTTTAAAAGTGTAAACAACTAATCTACTTAAAAGCACCAAAATGTTACATTAACCTTCTATGCAAAAAGACACATCATAGCTTAGAAAATTCAGAGTAGCTTCTATATGTTTCCTACTTTCTTTGGAATCTTGGATATCTCGTTCCTCGTATCCTTTTTTCTGTGTATCTACAGGTGCAGGGACTCCCCAGAGTTTGAGTTTTGGTTTGAGCCTCCTATAGATTATTCCTAATTTCCACTTTGATGACATTTTCCTAGAATCCCACTAATCTGCTCCATAATATTTTGTGTGAGTGGAAATGAAGGATTTGGTTTAGTGTTTGGTGTGGTTAAGAAAATGGAGTTAGGTGAAGTATTTTGATTGTTTAGAGAACTTGTAAAGTGTGATGGTAAATAAGGGTTTTGAGAGTTTACCTGTCTATTCGAGGATTTAGTTGAGGGAGAGCATCCTGCAGCAGGAGAGTGAGTTGGGACAACCTTTGAACCATTCGGAGTTGAGGTCAGATTGAAGGTAGGAAGATTTGATGAGGTTGTAGGATGATTTGAGTGTGTAGGAAAAAGTTGAGGAAATGGTAATTCTTCTTCGTTGAATACAACATGACGAGATATTATGATTTTTCCTTGATTAGTTAAGCATTTGTAACCTTGATGCATTAAGCTTTACTCAAGAAAGACACATTTTGTGGTATGAAACTCGAATTTATGATGAGAGTAATATCTAAGATAAGGAAAGTAACTATAGCCAAAAGTTTTGAGGTGAACATAGTTTGGAATTTTGTTATACAACTTTTCAAATGGTGAGAGATTGTTTGGTCTAGGAGATGAGAGTTTATTAATAAGATAAGTGGTTGTAGAGAAGGCTTTTAATCAATAGGTGAGTGGCACGTGAGTGTGGGATAGAAGGGTTAGTCCCATTTTAGTGATATGTTGGTGTTTCCTTTTCGAAACACAGTTGGTGAGTGTAAGGACAACTGAAACGTGGTTGTATTCCATGATTTGAGAGGTAAGGTAAGAGAGCTCTGTATTCACCTTCCATGTCAGTTTATAGAACTTTGATTTTTTTGTTCAATTGAAGTTTAACATTAGTCTTGAATTTGACAAAGACTAATAAAGTGTTAGATTTTAATTTTAGGGGATAAAACCAAGTGAATCTTGTGTAGGTATTAAAAAAAATAAGATAGTATTTATGTCCTGTGGTTGAGAGATATGGAGAGGGTCTCCAAATGTCTGAGTATATGATTTTTAGAGGATTTTAAGCAATTATGTCATAAGTTTGAAAAGGTAGTTTAATGTAATTTTCCTTACTTACAAGCATCACAATGAGACAAATATTTGAGATTAAAATTGACTTTATTGAACTCAGAATTTATTTTGGGATACTACTGGAAGGGTGTTCTAATTTAGCATGCCAAATATTGACATTTTTCTATGCTATGTTTGTTTCACAATGACTGCCTTTTAAAGAAGAAGCTTTTTGTTGGGAAAAACTAGGCTTGGAATCTTTTGCATGACTGGTTTGATTTTGTCGGTCGATTTAGAGGCTTTAAGGCTGTAGAGGCTATCCTGAAGCACTCCCTTGAGCAGAATCTTCCCTGTTGCTTTATCCTTAAACAAACAACTTTCATTAGTAAACTCAACAGAAATTTTGTTATCTTTGGTAAGTTTAGAAATGCTCAAGAGATTTTTTGTTATGCTTGGAACATGCAGAATTTGTTTTAATGCAAGAAGTGTGTGTATTATCTAGGAAATGTATGTAGGATGAACCAATATTTGCAATAGGAAGAGAATTACCATTACTAACAGTGAGTTGATCCTTTGCACCATACTTTAAACTTATTGACAGATTATTAAGGTTTGCTGTGACATGATTTGTAGCTCCATTGTCTATGAACTATGTGTTGTTATTGATTGCTTTAGATGATGGATATTCATGCTGATTTTGAGCCAAATAGGATTGAGGAAAATTTTGCGCATTGTGCTATGTCTGATGAGTGAGTGAGTTTTGTCTCCATGGTTGAGCAGCGTTACCTTGCCAGGAGATATCAAACATTTTGTGACATTTTAGTGCTTCATGTCTGGGTTTGTGGCAAAGTTGACAAAAAATTCTGTTTCCATTCTATTTGCCTCCTTTTCCACGATTTCCTCTTCCTCTAAATCCACTTCTTCCTCATTGATTGTTTTGATTGAAAGTTGCAGAGTTAATAGTAGGTGGTGAGATTTCATTATGATTGATTGTGTTTAGCTGTTATATTCTTGTTTCATGCATCATAAGAGAGTATTGCACTTCTTGCAAGGTTGAAGTCTTCGTATAATGTGTTAGATAAACCACATCATGATCATATTCATGACCAAGGCCATTTAGGGCACTTAATATATTGCATGTCCCGCTATTTGAAGTGAGTCACCTATTGTTTTAACTTTCTGCATATATTCTGTTATGGCATGTGATCCATTTTTAATTGTTGAAAGTTGATGCTTTGTTGAAGAACTCTAACCATGAATGTTTTGAGTATAAAGGTTCTCTATAATTTGTCAGACTTGATAGGATGAATTTGAGTGATTTATCTGTCCTATTATTTCTTCTCTAATAGTTGAAAATCACCAGCATAGCAGTAGGTGATCTGTTCTCCTTCGTGCTTTGTATTCTGAGTTTTCGATAACTTGGTTTGCTTCTACATTGATGAACTAAAGAGGTGTTGTGTTGATAAAGTTTTCAGGCTCAAGAGTTCTTATGACTGCAAGGATTTGAGCTCTCCGGTTTAGGAAGTTTTGTCTTTCAAGCTTGATAGGAAGATTGAAGTTTAGAGTTTTTACTAGAGCAGAAAAATCAAGAGAGGATGATGATATTCCATTTAAGGTGGATGTTGATGAACCAAAGTTTTCTTTTATTTTTGACGTTTGTCAAGAATAGCTTTGATACCAAGTAAAGAGAGTATATGTGTGTAGAATACGTATTATATCTGTTAGTCATTCATTTATACATTATACAATTGGTAGTTCAATATTGATCATACACGTGTTATTTGGTACAGAGTAAATTGAAGGGTTGAGATGGCTTCTGTTGTAACCGAATGTACATCCTTGCTTATTCCAGCTAGCGCTTGTTATTGAAAATATCTGATGTTGGAAGTTCTGATTGTGTTCCTTTTTGCCTTCTTCTTCTTCTTCTGTCTTGTCTTTTTCTTCAACACATCGGGATAGACAGAGAGATTGTGTGGAACTGAGAATAACTTTCAGCTCCCATCGAGGACAGGAGATGCAGGGAGCGTTACAGGGTCCAAGCCTAAACCAATAACTAAGTTGAAGCAAGAGTATAATCACTGGAAATTTCAATATGTGATGATGGCGAGAATAACTCATTAGCTTCGTCAAGCCGATGCAATCACTACCTTAGACATCAATGTGTTCCTAAGGTAGAAAAGGTGAAAATTGCTTTTTATCACGAAGATGAAGATGTGCAAGAGATGAGCCTGGCTTTTCACGGGAACGTTAGTCTCCTCGGATTTAGTCCATTCATTCAAAGCAATAAAATTAGGGGACCAACTAAATCCTAGTTAAAAAAGATTATTCAAACGCCTTACCCCTAATGAAATAGAACATACAATAAATTGGAATCTTTGTTATAATTGTGACAAAATTTATATAAGAGCGCACCAATATAAGGAGCAGGATTTTCTGTTTAATTTTATGGTATCTTATTCTATCTCATTAATTTTAGTCATTTATTTAGGAGGGTTTCGTGTTTATTTATGCAGGATTTATATAAATAAATGACTGAGATTTATGGAACAGAATAAGACACCATAAAATTAGACAAAGATCTGAACTCATAAAAACTGCTGTTTTAACCGCATAATCAGTACAAGGAGACAAGAACGACAACTTTGATGAAGAGATACAATCCAGAAATCTCTTCGATGTCTATCACTGGGCAAATTGGTACATCTCATAGTTCAGTTGAAGGAGGAGCAGCAGAACGCAGAAGATGAAGGATGACGATGTTGAATGAGACGCATAATAAATGAGGAAACGATGTCAAACTGTAGATAATGAACGAGTTTTCTAGCTCATTTAACAAGTTTCAACAACCTTGAAGTATTATTTCCTTCTGCAGTCAACATAACGAGTCACCGTCAGTTAGTAGGTTTGAACTTTGAACTTGCACGCAAATCATGTAGAGTCAATTCGATAAATAATAATAATAAGAGAATGCGTGTAATATGGTCACCATCCTTCTTTTCAAAATCACAAATTGAGCTAATGCTCTAAAGCAGAATGAAGGAGACTTTTGAATTAAACGAATCACGGAGTCTACAAATGCCAGACAACAGTTTTTGTCGCCACCTACAAAGGCCAACCCATGTGGCCACCATATTCCCACATTTTATATTAGGCAGCAGCTTCCATTAGTCCATTAATGCCATACAGCGATTGGATATGACCATTCCGAGTCTCAAATTTCGAAAATATAAATTGGCAATCTTTCGACGTCGTCTTTGGTCCATGGACTACGACTTCTTGTCTATAAATCAAAATTATTGCTCTACCCAATCGGTTTTTCGTGGTTCAATCTTTTCGTTACAAGATTTCCAAAACGGCATCATTTTCTTATTTTCCATGAATGATCAATTTAAAAATAAGTAGCGTCGCATCCAAACTATGTCTCGTTGCCGGTCATTTTCTGTAAACCGTTGTTTCAACTTTCAATTTCAACCGATTATCTGACAACCTATTGGTAAATTGGTTGCGTTGTCAGCTTGTAACCCAAATGAAGATAAGTATACCAAAACATGAGTTGGCCCCAAATGAAGATAAGTATACTAAATCATGAGTTGGCTAATAATTTGAAGAACGGGCTCATTAAGCTAAATGAAGTTATATTGATCATATGATATCTCTATTTTTAATACTTCGTAGCAGTATTGATAAGCATGTTAAGGGAAGGGACCCATGTAATAACTTGAACAAATTCCATTGTAGAGCAATTAATGCCAGAATAGTTGCGTGAAGGAGAAGGTCAGAGACCAGTTAGGCCTCTTCTGTAACTGGGACCAAGCTGATGAAAGACAAAGAGAGGTGAGAAGTTTCGTTTGGGGACCTCAAGCGGCTGCTGGTCCAATCCGCCAGTAGCTGCCAAACTCTTGACGGCTTCCTTTTTTGTCGTTAAGCTACTCTTCCTTTCTAGGCACTTCATATTCCAATGAAGTTATACATCTCTTTTTTTATAGATTGATTCCGTAAGGCTCTAGCTCGCCTAGCCCCAAACTCAAATTAAGAAAGAGGTGATGCAATATGGTTTAGTTATATACGTATTTCAGACACATCCTCTTTGTTTAGGTCTAAATCTTGTTAGGACTCTTTCTACTTTCCACCAATCTACCTTAGAACTATATATACTTGTGTAAATAAGGTTGCAATTAGTTTACATCCACTTCAGTGCATACTCCTTAGATTGCTATAACGCTTGCAATAAATAATAATAGTAATTACTAAAAATAATATCATATAATTATTCTCTATTTCTTATATACCTAATTTATTAAAGGATACAAAGGCAATATAGGATCGTATTTTGAAGTCTTAGAATTCAAGGCTGTTAAGATATATGATATATATCTTTTATTTTAGTTTTGACATTTTAATTAGACATATAATATGTTGGTAAATTAGATTTGCGAATTTTGTGGATTGATGAAATTAAAAAGAAGTGATTGTTATTTGTGGATTGATGAAATTAAAAAAAAAGAGGTTGTTGTATGGGAAAATTAAAGTTGTGATTATTTAATTGAAGCAAGATTTTTAATATATCTAAGATTTGTGCATATCTTCTAATAAGGGTAGAAGTCCATCTCTGGTACAGGTGCGGCATTCAGTAGACATCTCTAGCCTTGAAATTGATCACCGTCTTCTATTAGCAGTAGAAGTCCATTGCCAATTGACGTGTGCTTTAATTGGAGATAGAATAATGATTTGCGTGTATTGCATACAATCATTAATTGTCAATGAATATACTGTGAGATAAGTCCTTGGAATAGTGGAGTGCATTTATTGTAAGTCCTTGGTGTAGTGGAGGGCATTAATTGTTGATTGATGGGATTCTAATTAATCGAAGGATTGCATTCAAGGTCTCTATTGTGTGCTCAATCTCTAAGGTGAGTATGTGAGGTAACATTGCTGGAGGTGCGTGTGCAGTAACGAAGTCGACGTGCGTATATGTGGGATAGAGTTTATGTGAATTAGTTGTTCAATGAAACATATAAAGTGCAATTGTGCATGTGTCTTGGAAAATAGCTGAAAAACGTTTTGGTAAGTGTAATGTTCTGAAATTCGGACCGGTCATCAAACCGGCGGCTTTATTGGTTACCGGTTCGACCGGTAGTTTTGGTAAGTGTAATGTTCTGAAATTCGGACCGGTCATCAAACCGGCGGCTTTATTGGTTACCAGTTTGACCGGTTTAACTACCGGTCGAACCGGTGTGACGTAATAATTATGCAATAATTATATTTAATTATATATAATATTAAAAATATTTAAAAAAATAAAATAAATTCAAAACATAAAAAAAAATAAAAAAATAATTGTCGGACCGGTCGAACCGGTCAATTGACCGGTTTTGACCGATTTTGACCGGGTCAATTGATGGCCGGTTTTGAAGCATAAATCGGACTGGACCACCGACCGGTCACCGATCGGACCTGTCGGACCGGCCGGTCCGGTCCGGGTTTTAAATCAATGCTTAAAAGAGCAGGCACACGATAATATTCTTTTACCTTTAATTTTTATGATAAATTTATTTTAAGTGGAATATTTTTTATTATTCAAAATGGTTACATCCATTCCAATCACAAACATGATTAATATGGCCAATGTTTAACATCATTTCAGTTTCAAAAAATCAAAATTTATGACTTTTATTTAATTTTATTTTTAAAATTTAAAAATAAAATAAAAAATTATGACTTAAATTCATCTTAAGATAAAATTTATTTGTTAATACGAGAACATAAATATTCAAATTATAAATCCAGTCACGAGAATGTTGAGGGATATGACTCATAGACAACTCTGAATTGTTCCTTAACCATCTCTGACTCAATCCTCTTGAGTTTTCTCAAACTTTTTGAAGTTCTCTTTCTTTCTTTGAGAACTTTGAGCAATCATTGATGTAGTTGCTTCACTTGGAGAGATATAACATTAATTTTAGAGTTTAGCCCTTATGTCTATTCAGATAAACCATCGAGTTTTGAATCGATTATTCGTAAGACATTATTTTATGCACCACAACATTTGTGTCTGCCAGTTGAGGACTTCTTCCACTGGAAAAACAGGTACATGATTACTTGTAGTTCTCGAGTAAGTCTCACAGATACTCAAGTGGTTTTGTTGGTTTGAGCTTCCAAGAGTGAAAAATCGTCCTCATATGATCTCATCACCATACAAAGTACTAGTTTTGGGCTTTCCTTGGTGAGAAAAGGCACTGAGCATCTTAGTTGGATCAGATGCTCTTTTCCAACTGCTTTTAGTAGTTTAGAGAGATTCCGTGGTTTAAGGCTCAAGATTTCGAAGACTAATCCAAGGTCTTGAGTCATCATCTTCATCATACTTGGAACATATCTTCGTTTCTAGTCTGCGTGAAGATTTTGACCTTTGACTAGATTCTTCTAGGGATGTAAACATCATAATCATTATTAAGCCCTGGTTTGGATTGAAGGAAAATAAGAGAAAATAAAGGAAAAGAATTTAACTCCTCTTAATTTCCACCATTTAGACAAAAATAAGCAAAGGGAAAGTGAGAGAATGGAGAGGAAACTGAGAGAAATTTGGACCAAATGTGTTTCCCGTGAAATTGGTAAGAAAGGAGGAGAAATTCAAGACAAGAAAACCCTAATATACTTAAATTACCATTGTATCATTATTTAACTCAACAAAAAGAACACTCTCAGCCATAATTCTCACGCAGAACACAACCTCTTGCCTTTCTTCTTTTTTTCTTCTGCACAACTCCCACCTTTTTCTTCTGCACAACTCTCGCCTGCCTTTCTTCTTATTTTCTTCTGCACAACTCCCGCCAAAGAGGTAAGGTTGTTTAATTGGTTGGAAATTAATGTGAAGCGTTCTCCTTTTGT
>JAOSBK010000005.1:12190777-12204680 GCA_027568895.1 Erythroxylum shatona | reverse complement strand
AAGTAAACAAACAATTGGTAGTTTAGGAATCACTCCTAGGATATGAAACTAGGAATCACTCTCAGAAGAAAATATCAAATCTTCTAATTGAAAACTCAAAATTTGTAAGAAAAGTTTAAGCTTTCTTTCATCGAAAAGTTGATTATATATATAGAAAAAATGTTGGAATTTTAATCGTAATGGAATAAGAAACTATTCTAACTTCCAAGACTAAGAATGTAATGTTATTTTGCAAGGATTCTGATACAACAATATTGGAGTTCAATTAGGTTTTTGTCTAATTAAAGTTTTGGTTTTTGTTTCCATTCCTGAGATCTTGCGCTTAATAGCTTAAACTCTTTAGACTTTAACTTTGACCTTAAGACCCAAAAATCAGTATAAATCGAAACTTCAAAAAATAAAAATAAAAATACAAGAAAGCAATTGAAGATCTATATGATTCTAATGAATGAAAATGGGGTTGGTATAGAAGTTGATTGTTCCGCTATATGATGTACTATTGAACTGTTCACAAAGATAACACCTCTCGTTGGCTTTTGCTTTTGTAGTCCTTTAAGCTTTTAAGCACTTCTTTTAACTTGGATGTTAGAAATAAATTCTCTTAAATGATGTAGAGCAAACTCAAATAGAGGAGAGAAAGCCATAAAAGAGAGACAACAACTACCGAAATATCTATAATTAGGCAGAACACCTAGAATTTTTCCACAATAAGGGACTTTTTACGTGCACTGCTCCTCGGCTAACCACTTCAAGAATCAAAAGGAACCCCTTACAATATAGCATTGATTTATTTTTACAAGAAAAAAGTTTGGTAACCTTCATGAACATCAAGACCAATATTAATTATATTACCCCTGCACACCATAAATCACTTATTTATTTGCAAGGATATTTTAGTGAATATTAGTCTTGATGACGAAGACCATGGAAATGATGATCATGTAATTGAATCCATCTTACAATTAATGATGTTGAATGCTTTTTCTAAGATAGTATACATGTCCTAAAAGTTCAAATCAAAAAATAATTGGGGTACATGCCTTTCCGTTGCTTTAGTGCATATAGATACCGAGTATAAATTCTTCATTCTATTGTTTACAACCGTAGAAACTTTCATATTAATGGTTGACTTTTGATTAGTAGGGATTGATTATTAGATACTCTTTGAAGGTTCTACCATCAACTTAATGCTGTTGTTGCCATTTTTTTCCCATTTCTGTTTCATTTCTAACAGTAAGTTCTTTTTATTATTTTTCAGTATATTTATTTTCTTTCTTGAATTTCCTTTTTGTTGAAACACATTTTTCTGAAAAACTGACAGAGAAGGGTTTTGTGCTTATACAACTCAACTTAAATTACCCTCAGATCTTTTAGCTTGTAGCTTCTAATTTTAAGATTTTGATTGTTAAACTTTCATTGGTTCTCAAGTTAAGTTTTAAGAGCTTTATGTTGTAACAGTGGAGCATCGGTGAGTATGAGTAATTGTTCTCTCTTACTCTACTTTGTGCTATCAATTATTTCTAATTATTTCATGGTTATCTCTTACATTGTATTTTTTGAACAAATTTATGTAAATATATTAAAAAATTTATTTCTTGCAGTCATGACTCATTTGAGTTTGAGTAGAAATGCTAAAAGAAGAAAAAGGCTTGTGGTTGTCTCGATTGTATGGTTGGAGATGTGTAATGATGTTAGTTGGCTGTTGAGTTTATTGGCATCAGAGACAACTTTATATAGTTATAGGCCAAGAGCTAGACGTTATTTTCTTGATTTTTATGCAAATCGAGATTATATGAGGCGAATTGTGTATGACAATGATGAGTCATGTATTTCAATGGTTAGGCTGAATAGGTAAACATTTTTTAAACTATATGAAATGCTAGAAAGTATAGGAGGATTAAAGTCAACAAAAAAAACATGCTTATTGATAAACAAGTAGCAATTTTCTTACATATTATTACTCATCATGTTAAAAATCGAGTTATTAGGAAAACTTTTAGAAGGTCAGGAAAGACAATTAGTCGGTGTTTTCATAATATTTTAAATGCAGTGATGCATTTACAAGATCTTTTATTTAGAAATCCTAAGCTCATACCAATAAATCCTTCAGACCATTGGTAGAAGTGGTTTAGTTTTATAAGAAAATATAGTATATGTGAATAAGGTTACTCATTATTGTTTATTTCATTTGAATTGTAGAATTGCTTAGGTTCTCTAGACGAGACATATATCAGGTTAATGTGCCAATTAAATATAAATCAAAATTTCGAACTCATAAGAGCGATATTGCATCAAATATGTCAGGTATATGCACACCTGACATGCAATTTGTTTATGTTCTTCATAGATGGGAAAGGTTAGTAGCTGATGGTCGAGTTCTTTATGATGCAATTAATAGGAGACACTGACTAAAAGTACCTGATGATAAGTTTTCCTACATGATATAGGAAGATTGATTAAAATTTTATATGTGAGATAATGTAAATTAAATAACTTATATAGTGTTTTTTTTATATAGGTTGCTATTACCTAGTTGATTCAGGTTATACAAATTATGAGGGCTTCCTTGCACCATTTAGAGGTCAAAGGTACCATTTGAATGAATAACATCAAAGTTACCAGCTAACAACTCCAGAGGAATTTTTTAATATGAAACATGCAGCTGCACGCAATTTAATTGAGAGGTATTTTGGGTTACTAAAAATTAGGTGGGCTATTCTTAGGAGTCCATTATTTTATCTAATAAAGACACACAATCAAATTATTGTAACTTGTTGTTTGTTTCATAATTTTATTCAGCAGGAGATGAGTTTTGATTTGCTGGAAAGTGATTTAGGGGATTATTTTCACACAAATCCAGTTGTTAAGGAGGATTTTATAAATACTATTGATCCAACTAATGCTTGAACAAATTAGAGAATTGAATTAGCACGTGAAATGTTCAATGAATGGTGAACATCTAAGCAAAATGAAAATTGACATTTTTTTAGGTGTTCTATTATGTTTGAGTGTTAGGGGGTTTTGCAAGTTGTTGTACTCTCTGTTGTTTATGTTGTACTCTGTTATTGTAGACTATGTTGTTCTCATAAGTTGTTGATGCTTAATATTAATAAAATGAAAAATTTTATGAATTTTTTTATTTTTCCTTTGTTATGATGATTATTATTTTTATTTTTTAATACTGCTTTAATTTGCTAGATAAGTATGTCAAGGTATTCCTATGTCAAGGTATTCCTGGTCAACTATTGATCTTCAAAGTTCAAAAGAAACAAAAAAAGAGTGGAACTTTGAAGAGGATGTTGTACTAGTTTCTTGCATGGTTGATTTGCATAATCTGAGAATCATACAATGTTGATATTGGATTTAAAGTTGACTATTTGAATGAATTAGAAAGATTGGTAGCAATAAAACTTCTTAATTCAAATTTAAAAGCAAGACCTCATGTAGAGTCTAGAATTAAGACTTTAAAAAAAGAGTTGAGCATTGTATATGATATGATAAAGAAAAATACTAGTGGATTTGGATGGGATAGTGAAAGGAAAATTGTCATTGCTATAGATCATGTATGAGAGTCTTACTTAAGTATAAGTATTGAACTTTTAACTTGCTTTAAGTATTTTCTTTAACTACTTTCTTGTCATTTATATAAATTATTAATGTTTTTTTTCATCTTGTTAGAGTCACAAAGATGTTGGTCAATTTTGAAGGAAGAATTTTCCTTTCTATAATGAGTTGACTGAGATCTATAGAGAAGATCGTGCAATTAGAAATGACGCACAAACTGCTGCAAATATTATTGAAAAAATGGAAAAGCAAAAAGGTCTAGGTGAGATAAATGAAGGTAGTGAAGATGAATATAAAGTTGAGTATAATTCGCATGACATGGATGAATCCTTTACCCAACCTCAAACATCAACTGTTGAAAGACAATCTGAAAATATAACAGCAAAGAAGAAAAAAGGAATAATAATACTGGAGAGCCAAGCTGTGTAGATTCAATTATTGCTGATGCTAGGTTGTTGGGTGATAACATAAAAGAGATGGGAAAAAATTATGTAAGAGTATTGGGATCAAAATAATTATTCAATGAAGAGTTAAAGAGTTAGATAGTGTATTGGGCGAGATAGAGGGACTGATAGATGATGAAAGGGATACTACATTAAGCAAAATTCCTGATCATCTTGCATAAATACTTGTATTTTTCAATCTTGTGCCTTCTCGAAGACTTAGGTGAGTGAGAAGATTTCTTACCATACATTAACTTAACGATTATGCAAAAGTTTAAATATTTGTAAAGTTATTTAAAATATGGTTGAAATTTATTTTTTTGTTCAACTAAATAATTTTTTACTCATTTAAAGCCCTAGGCTAAGTTTATTTCCAACATCGTTCTTATGTTATTTTATATTGTAATTGAGACTATAGAATGAATGTTAACATGAGTCGAACTATAGATAACAAAACCTACTAGCGAGCAGCATTAACTATGTAATAATAATAATAATAATAATATAATAATAATAATAATAATAATAAGAAGAAGAAGAAGAAGAAAAAGAAAATTAATAATAAGACAAATAATAATAATAATAATGATGATGATGATGATGATAATGATGATGATGATAATGATGAAGTAATTAGTGAGAACTATTAAGAATATTTTAATTTTTTTATTAATTAATTCTTTATCATTCTAAGTTTTTATTTTCAAATTAAATCGTTGACATAAAATTTTTTAGGAATAAACTAAACTAAATAATACTCATTTCATTATATTCTTCATCTATTTTATTTTTAATAATAATAATTCTATTCTTAAGAATACTTTATTTATCCCAACAGTAAGAATAATCATTCTACCACATCCTCAATGTAATTCTAACTTGAAGGGAAAACAGAAAAATAATAACATTCCACTGCAAAGACGCATATTTACAGCCAAAGCAACCTTCAGAGGCTCACCTGCAATTTAACAGTGACAAACTCTTTCTTTTTCTTTTCTTTTTAGTTAATGAGAAGTATTACCTGAAGAGCCAATATTGACGAAAGCCCACTTGTCCTAGGCTCTACAAACAAGACCCCAATCCATTGCACGAGAAAGGGTCCAGACTTTCTCTACTGTTTTCGCCTTCGCACTTGTTCTAGGGTAAAACCCCAATCCATTACACAACAAAAGATCCAAACTTCCTCAATTGTTTTGGTCCAATTACAAGAAACATGGGTTAGGAAGGATGGTGTCGTGCAACAAACAATGGATCTTAGTGGTATAGTTTATACTTGGTCACTTCATTAATTGCGACTTACCATTCTCTCTTAAGATTTATACACCAGCTAGCAAAGGTTTTTCTGTTCGTTCTGGTCAGCAGATTTTCTCTTGATTCGATATATCTGATTTTAAAGGCAAGCCCGGTAAATACCTGCTCTATGATTAGCAAACTACAAGTGAAAACACTGGGAAAATCACATTCTACATAGTTATTGTACATTCATCTTTTTCCCAGATTAAAGATTGTCGTGGACTTGACAAGCTGAGCCGAAGTAACTACGAGGGAGGAGCTGACAAGGAGCAGAAGAATAGAGTCAAAAAGTTGATGCATATATATTTTAAAAAACAAGTAGACAAAGACAAGGAAGAGCCGGGCGCTATTTAAGACGGTATTGATTAGTGGACACTTGACAGGCAAACGTTAACGAGAAAAAGGGGCACAGCGCAGAGTTCATCAAATCCCATTCCCATGTGGGTGTTCCAGCAGATACACCCCCACAAATACAGCCTCAAATTGTGTTTGAACAACTAAGCCATTTCCTTTCTAAATACAAGGTTGTTCTTTTCTTTCTTTTCTTTTTTTGTCTTACAGAAGAAGAAGAGAAGAAGGAGAAGAAGAAGGAACACTCCCTTAAAAAGGCAGACTTCTTTCTTGTTCCTGTCCCATCTCCTCTCTCTTTCTGCAAGTTACTTTGTCTCTTTCTTTCATCGAACTAATCCCATTTTCATCACCTAAATTGCCCTTTTATTACTCCATCAATATTTTGTAGTTTGACAATGAAATGCATTATCTATCTCTTTATTTAGGCTGGATCTTCTAAAGGGTTTTCTGAACCCACTTCTTTTTTCCCCCTTTTCTCCTTCTTTGCAGGGGTCTTTGTTGTTTAATTTATAAATCACCTTCAATGCTCCGCGTCAGTTTCCTGTACAATGGAATGCTTAAAATCCATTTTATTTGTATCAAGTTAAGTCAGCTTCAGATCTGAAGATAAAGTCTCAAGCTTGTTAATAGAGGTTTGGTCTTTCTGGCGCCAATGATGTGATTACGGTGATATTTTAAGGAAGCAAGAACATTTTGAAAGGACGTGAAGATGGGTTCCAGTGGAAGCAAATCCTATTGCGGTGGTGGGTCACCATCGTCGTCTTCAAGTGGAAGTGGACGGAAAGGAAGATCTAAAGGGAGTAGAGTGTTTCAGTCTTATTGTCTGGGAAGTCCATCTGGATCTCTTGATGATGGTTACAATGGTGACCGTGTGAATGTCAGTCACTCTAATTATCACTCCCTTCAGTTCCCTTCTATTTTTTCAGTCGTTCCTTTTCTCTTTTTCTTTAAATAGTGCGATGCAGCTCTTAGTATTTAGTTATAATCATTCCACTTGGCTTGTTCTTCCCCTTTTCTCATATTCATGAATTTACTTTGTTCATATGGTGTGTAATAAGTTTTGATTATCCGGTTGGGATGGCAATTAATTTGACAGAAGAAGTTCCGTTTACTATTTGATCATTTTTCATAGTAGTTAAGAACTTTCATTTTTGCAGCAACTTTTGACCTTTGAATAACTTTCATTTCGGTTTTGGGTGAGGTTTAGGCGGATTAGCGAATTGGTCTGTAGTGATGAAGGTTCTTTCTATAGCTCACTGTTCTCAACCTTGTGTTAAATGCGTCCAATGAGAAGCTGAGTTTTGAATGACCTTCCCTTATGGTTTTGAAAAAGAGGAGGAAATATTTTCATCATCTTCATTATAAACAATGACTCTGATATTGCGACTTCAACAAAAATTGTACTGACTTTATCTTCACTGAGAAGGAATCAAGGTTATCCAGTATTATTGAGTCAATCTTGCGATCCAAAAATGACATGACTGCTCCTAATTGTTTATGTGAATGTTGAAGTGTGGACTTCTTACTATCCCTGTTGATGAAAATATGTGGATCAATCACAAGTGTTTCTGTTGAATATGCCAAAAGTTGCATAACATGTAACGTGAATTGCTTTAACAACTACATTCTGCACCTTTATAATTGATATTATTGTCTATTTTCTGTTTGATCATTATGTATTTTTTTGACATGTTTTATAGTGTTTACTCTTAGCATAATGATGTAGGATTTTTGACAGTCAAATGTGTATCTCTTCCCCCCAGGTTTGTGTTCATGACAACAAAGATAATGAAGGCAATGATTCATCTAGAAATCATGCCAATGTAGAATCAGATCAGGTGAAAATACAGTGTTACACAAAGGTTAAGGTTGGGCAATCAGATGAAATGCCATGTATATCTTCCAATGTTGACCTTGATGATTGGGATCAAGCAAGTATCAGAAATAGCACCTCCAGAACTGGCAGCAGTTCTGCTCGAGCTCCTTCTACTCAGTCGTGGACATCCCCAAGTCGCTTCCTTTCACGCTTCAGCTTTATTCCTGGTAATGTGAGCTTTAGGTTAAACAGAGCAACCAGCTTAGGCTCCTCAAGAGCTTATCCTGTACCTTCTGGAAATCTAAGAATGTTTAATGATGAAGATGAGATTCACATTCATCCAAGGTCAGTCAGCAGTATTGCTGGTGGAGAATGTGAAACTGAAGAAAGTAGTGACTCACCGCCTATTTCCCTAATCAGTAGAACTCCTGCACAACATTATGAAAGCACTTCTACTCACCTAGATTTTAATAATCAAGCATCTAATTACTTGGAAAATCTACGAGACAACGAGGCAATTTCTTCTACTCATGATGCTGGTAGAGGTGGTGTTAGATCCAGAGTTAGACTAGATGGGAACTTACATTCTCCAAGAATTCTCGGTGATCTGGATAGTATTGAAACAAGAGCTTCTGATAGGCGGCCTGGAGCTCGAGAACCTGCAGAGCGTAACGTTCGTTTTAGCAGAACCCTTAGTGTTGGGAGACTTCGTGACAGAGTTCTTCGACGATCATCACTTTCTGACATTTCATTTTGTCCTTTGCAACAAGAGAGAGAACCAAGAGATGCTAGCCGGGATAATGGGAGACAGGCATTGGGTGGTGAGATGAGGATATCAGAATCTGAAGGTAATACTATCATTTCTCCAGCTACATCAAGCTATCCTCCATCTAGCATGTCCTCCTTGTTCGGCATTCAAGACGATGAGGTTGAAACTTCACGGTCAAGAGAAGCTAGGTATCATGATTTGCTGGAACATAGGTCAAATTTCTTGGAACGAAGGAGAAGAATACGGTCTCAGGTTTGTAGAATCAATGTATTTCGTAACTTTTCTGGCAGAAATGAAGACCTATATCTACGTCTGGAATTTATAGTTTGTCTTTCAAATTCTTTTCAAATGAGTGTAGTTGTAAATATTGTAAAACAATTCTGTCCATTATGGTAGAGGTGTGCCAGTTGTTTGGAAGCTCACTTTAGGAGACAGCTTAACACATTGTCACCCTCTTTGATCATATTAATTGCGTGATTCCTTGTTTCCGAAAATATTTTATGTTACAAGCCTGTAGATTTTTGAAATTATGCTTGGCTACTTTCCCTGCCTCTCTCCATCATCTGCACTTCCCTCTTGATAACTTTGCCATGCTTAGTCACCAATACATTAAATTGTGTAGGTTCGTGCGCTTCAGCGATTGGGGAGCCGTTTTGAAAACCTGTCTGGACATGAGAGGTCTTGTGTTTTATCTGGTCAACACAGAACTGGTCGTTGTACATGCCGTGTTAGTAACCGGGAGACCAATGTGAATGATAACTCTAGTGCTAGGGCTAGCATTTCGAGAATTGTCATGTTAGCTGAAGCTCTATTTGAGGTAATCTGCTGTTACCTTTTGTGATGACTTTCCTCCCCTTTTTTATTTAACCTTTTTTATTTTTAAGCTGAATCCTCTATACATATTAAATTAGGTTCTGGATGAAATTCACCAGCAATCTGTTGTATTGTCCTCCCGTCCTTCTGTATCTTCTCTTGGGTCTGTACCTGCACCTAATGAAGTTGTAGAATCTTTGCCTCTGAAATTATATTTGAAGTCTCAGTCTCAAAAACATCAGAACGAGGAGGCAGCACAGTAAGTGTTTATACTTTCATGTCTAGATTTATACTTTCATGTCTAGATTTTTGTTCCTTTTTTTTTTACCTGGATGGGAAGCTTTGATCTTTACTTAAATAGTTTGTTAAACAAAGATTTTGACAACTTTTCTGGATTAACCTTATGTATTTGTATTTTCTGTTCCATGTTAGGACCTTGCTAGTCATAAAGTCAAGTTCTACTAATTTGTTTGCCATTCTTGTTTTGAATAGACTTTAGAGTTTGCCTTACTAATACTGTTTTTATTTTTTTTTGGTGGAGTAAGCTCACTGTTGATGCAAAGATTGACTTTTTTTTTCATGTAATAAAAGGAAAAGATAGATTTTCCAATGCCGTGGCATTGTATTTGTGATTTGTGGCTGTTATTTGCCTTTTTTTGGCTATCAGTCACAAGGCATTAGTAAACTGCATGTTCACTATTCTTGAATCTTACGATTAGGACAATCATCTACCTGAATTTGCTTTATCAACAGCATAATTCTCAGTAAAGGGAAATGTCTACAACAGACAACTCTTTTGATTATCAACTATGTGCAAGGCTTACACATTTGAATATGTAAAACTTCTCTTGCCAAAAGATGTTGGAAATATTAACAAGGTTATCCTATTTCACCAGGACATGGCAAGATATTGTTTTGCTAAAATTTATTTGACAATAGATAAATAACTATTGTGGATCCAAAGAATGTAACAAATTATATCTGAAGTATGGGCTAATTGACTGAATCTAGAAACTCCCGACTTGTCTGTGTTTCAGATCAGTTTCAAATTTGAGTATGCAGTCACTTATTTCTTTTTAATGCATATGGTGCTTAGTTGTGGGCAGTCATTTTTCTTCTTTCCATAACTATTCATTTATCTGAACATAGATGCTATATATGCCTTGTGGAGTATGATGAAGGAGACTGCATGCGGGTATTGCCTTGCCATCATGAATTTCACAGGACATGTATAGACAAGTGGCTGAAAGAGATTCACAGGTATGAGGTGGATTACAATATTGTATCTTTCCCCCTTTTGACATCCTGAATGTACCATTAACGATCTCTCTTAACTCGTCTTTATCATGTTTGTTTTGAATTCTATCATTGCATGTCTTTTTCCTTACTTCACTAAAAACTTTTATAGTTTGATCAGAAGGAGAGCAAATCACAAGTTTGAATTGATAAGTAGTGTATAGTGTTTTTTTGTTTTGTTTTGTTTTTGGTAATTAGTGTGTAGTTGGCATATTCTGGTTGCTGAAATTGATACTGGCACAAAGCCAGAAAACAAACTCAAGGTTGAACATAATTTAACTGATGTCTCCACTCATGAGGAACAAAATCAGTGGAAAAAGTTCTTTGCAATATTTGCTGCAAGTACTACTTAACAGTTATGTTCTTGTTAGACAGTATCCTGATTCAGATATTTGACAACTTAATGTCATACCTGCAATCTATTAATTGTATTGCAAGAATCAAATCTCTTCTATTTCTGTTACTTTTCTGTGTTAGATATAGGAGAAAATTTCTTTGTTCCATTCTGAAAGTACTGTTGTATATGGAAGTGAACTTTTATTCTTATAGATTTCGTAAATCCCATTACTCTCATATGTTGGTGCTATTTTTTACATCATTTTAGTTAATTGTATTGTTTTCATCTAGATCAAAATGCTTGTCTATACTTTGGTCATTGGTGCATTTTACTAACTTATTCTTGCAGAGTTTGTCCGCTTTGTCGAGGGGATATTTGCAGATTTGATTCACTGGCCACAGAAAGCTAAGCGAATTAGTTTGCCATCACAACTACCCAAACTGCCTCCACAACTTCCACAACATAAAATGATATTTGAATCTGAACAAGACAGTTTTCCAAAGTTCAGTGCATTTCTGGCAGGAATAGGATTGTTTTCATTGGTTCCAAGACTGGCTACTTGGGAGTTATGCGGATAATGGCTATCCAATGTCTCATGTTTCCAGCCATGGTTTGACAGGTGCATGGAGAAGACGTAGGGGTTGAAATTTGATCTCTTTTCATTTCCTTTGTTGGGCCGCTATTATTTTTAATGCCATGCATTCAACATATCAGAAGTTCATGAGATTCAGACAAAACAGTCAGTCTTGCACTTGTTCACTTCTCCACCGGTCAAAGCAGTGAAGTTTTATGGCTTCAAGTCTGGTCCCAGTTTTCCCGTTTTAAACAGAAAAAGTGCCACGTTAAATCATGTCATCATGTTACCTTTGAACTCACTGCATTAACGTCTTTAAGACAAGACCACAGTTGCTATCTCGGGCAACGTACAGAGTTAACGGAACAAATGAATTAATGAGAAATCAATATAACGACCATCTCTATTATAGTTGAGTAGTGTTATAGCTGGCAAAGCTAAGGATTATTAATATAACGAAAGTCACTGAATTATTTAGAGCTAATCCTGATCCGTATTCAACTGCGTGATTAAGAAGATGATGATATGGTGCGCAGTTACACTTACAGGAGCATCCGTTGCCTTTGTCCATATTGATTTTGACAACATTAGTCAGTCCAGTAGCATTTACATACGTAGGAAGAACTACGGACTACTCGGGAACTTCTAGTGTAAGGTGAACTCACCCGTGGTATTTCTGGAGGAGCAACTTCTTGATGGTGTTTCTTGGACATCGAACGATGATACTAGAGTGCTTCTTCGACAATATCTCTAGATGATAAGGAAACTGAAGGACCAACCTGTTTAAGAACAGCAAAGAATGAGAGCAGGATTAGTGCAACATGTATGGTGTTACTGCCAGCTTAAAAGAATCAAAAAAGAAAGGCAGTTAAGACTTAAAATACGCCAACAAAAGCAAGAAGAAATTTGGTGTCCATAGCTGTAAGCGCACTTGGGCACTTGGGAGGCTTATAAATAGCCCTTCCCAGATGGTTTTATATTCATCCCAAATCTTCTCTTCTTTAGTTTAATTTCTACAATTTAAACAATGTTTCTTCTATTTTTTGAGAGAATTAAGTGTTTCTCTTTGTAAAATAGAGAGAGGTTGTAACTCTTAAATTTCATAGTGAAGTTTCTTCTTACCTGTGGTTTTTACCCTAATCTGTTTAAGATTTTTTCACGTAAAATCTGTATGTTTATTTCTTCGTTACTATTCCTTCAATTCTATTTAGCTACAAGTCTACTTTAATCCAATTAATTTTCTTAACAAGTGATATCAGAGCGTGATGAGAAAAATACGACAACTTTTTTGACACAGTCTATTCGATTTTTGGGTAACGATAGTGAAAGTTGATGAATATTAAAATAGTAACAGGAAAGGTGACAACTATTCATGCATTTATTTTGAATTAAACACTATAACAATCACTATAGCTGAGTTGTAGTAATTGGATACTATTCACATACATGGTGCTACTCACTTATAATATACGTATGGGTACTATTCACTTGAAATAGTGGGAGCAAAGTTTTGCTCTTGATAGAAGCAATGGCGACAAAATTTGAGATTGAGAAGTTCAATAGGAATAATTTATTATTATGAAAGTTGAAGATGAATGTTATCTTGAGAAAAGATAACTATTTTGCAGCCATCAACAAAAGGCATGTAACATTCACAGATGATAATAAAGAATACTATCACAAATCTTTATCTAGCATTAGCAAGTGAGGTGTTGTCGAGTATAAAAGAGAAGAAGACAACAAAGGAGATATGGGATTATCTCACTAAGCTGTACGGGGCCAAATCAATCCATAACAAGATTTTTCTTAAGAGAAAATTGTACACTCTTTGAATGTCATAATCTACTTTAGTGACAGATCACATCAACACCCTAAATACTCTATTTTCCTAACTCACATCGTTGGATCATAAAATAGAGTCTTAAGAACGTGCTAAGCTTCTACTTCAAAGTCTACTAGATTTGTATGATAAACTTATCATCAATTTAACAAATGATGTCCATGCAGACCACCTAGTCTTCGATGATTTTGCAACTAATATTCTTGAAGAAAAAGCTTACATAAGAATAAGAAAAAATGGCAAGTAACTGCACAACAAAAAGAGGCATCGATGATGATGAGAGGGAGATCAACGAAACGTGGCCAAAGTGAGCACTACAATCATGGTAATGGAAGGTCAAGAAGTAAGAAGAATTTCAGATGTTACAACTGTGGCAAAAAGGGTCACATGAGGAAGGTTTGTCGAAATAACATAAATTCCAATTCTAAAGGAAATTTAGTGAGAACTTTAGAAGATGATAATATCCTGTGTTGTGAGACAGTGACGACAAATGAAAGTAGAAAAAGATTTGCTAGTGTATGATTTTTTGACTCGAGAGCCACTTTTCACATGACCTCTCGAAGGAAATGATTCTATTATTATGAACCCGTCTTAGGAGGAGGATCTGTATACAGTTGCAATGATCATTCCTTAAAGATCATTGGTGTAGGAACCATCAAGATGAAGTTGTATGATGGTATAATATGTACTATCCAAGAAGTGCGGAATGTGTTGGACCCTGATCTTTTAGTGGGATTTTGAATTATAAAATAGCATTAAGTGAGGATTTTGTGGTGAATTAGTCATGTGCAAAGAAAAAGACAATTT
>JAOSBK010000005.1:12178769-12190677 GCA_027568895.1 Erythroxylum shatona | reverse complement strand
GTTTCCTTTGTTTTGCGATCTTTCGATTCCTTTGGTTTCCGCTGTATGTTTTCCGTTGCGTTTTGTTTTCGTTGATTTCGAGTTTTTCGTTTCTTATCTCTTCCGCAAGCTTTTTGATCCGGTCTTTCTTTTTCACCATCTTTGTTTTCGTTTTATGATTCTGAGGTTGGGTTCCGGAAACGGGTCCCAACAGAATGTGGAGGGCATGAAGAAAAACCTTTTGTCTTTAGGACAACTGGATGATCTTTGTTGCAAGGTTAAAATTGAAAACAAGATCATGGAAATAATTCAAGGAGTGCTTGCACTTATGGAGGGAGAAAAGATAGTTGCAAATTTGTATATGCTGAAGGGAGGGACTTTGCAGGAGGCATAAGCATAAGTTGTTTTAGGATGTTCAAGTGCAATGACATGGTATCAGAAACTTAGACATGTTTGAACAGGGAATGAAGATTCTTGTTGAGCAAAAGCCACTTCCAAAGCTCTCAAAGGTATCTTTGCTTTTTTGTGAGCATTGTGTTACAAGCAAGCAAAATCAGTTGAAGTTCAATACATTAAATTCTAGAAGCAAATTAGTTCTAGAATTGGTTCATTCTGATGTATGACAAGCAGCAATTATGTCCCTAGGAGTAACGAAGTACTTTGTTTCCTTCATTGATGATTATTCTAGGAGATGTTGAATGTATTAAATCAAAAGGAAGGTAGATGTGTTTCCAATCTTCAAAGTTTACAAAGCACGGGTAGAACTTGAATCTGGAAATAAGATCAAGTGTTTGAGGATAGATAATAGAGCAGAATACACTGGCAGTGAATTTGATTAATTCTGCAAGTAAGAAGACATCAAAAGGTAGTTTACAATGGCATATACTCCTCAACATAACGGAATGGTAGAGCTGATGAACAAAACTTTATTAGAGAGAACCAAAGCAATGTTGGCAATTGCAAGCTTAGGCAAGACTTTCTGGGTAGAAGTAGTCAACCCTACTTGTTATGTGGTAAAACGGGCCCTATCAACTACAATTGACTCGAAGACACCAATGAAGATGTGAACTGGTAAGCTAGTTGATTATTCAAACCTCCACATATATGAAAATCCTGTGCACGTGATGTAAAATTCCTAAGAAACTATAAAGCTAGATCCAAAATCCAAGAAATGCTTATTCTTAGAGTATGTTGATGGAATGAAGGCGTATCACATGTGGGATCCCACTGCCCATAAGGTTATCATAAGAAGGAATGCAATCTTTGTACAAACAAAAGGAGATGATGATTGCATATCAAAGGAAGATTTAGAGACTACTATTGTTCAGGTGGAAAAGGAATCCCAAATGGAGTTCAGATGCATCTCAATGAATTGCAGCAATATAGGAGGAAATTGAAGCTCTTCATAAGAATAAAACATAGGAACTTGTGTCACTACCACAAGGAAGGAAGATCATTGGCAACAAATAGGTCTATAAGATTAAGCGCAATGGTGATGATCAGGAGGAGCGGTATCGTGTAAGATTGGTGGTGAAAGGATATGCTCAGAAAGAAGGGATTGATTTCAATGAAATATTTTCCCTTGTGGTTCAACTTACTATAGTCCGACTATTCTTGACAATATGTTCTACTTTTGACTTACATCTAGAGCAGTTAGATGTAAAGACAACTTTTCTTCATAGAGATCTTAAAGAAGAGATTTATATACTCCAACCAAGAGGTTTTGAAGACACAGGAAATGAAAACTTGGTTTGTAAGTTGAATAAATCTCTGTACGATCCAAAGCAGACGCTAAGGTGTTGGTAGCAGACTTCATCAAAGATCGTATTATAGAATTTAAGGCTCAGTTGGCTAGAGAATTTGAAATGAAGGACTTGGGATTAATAAACAAGATTCTATGGATGCAAATTCATCAAGATAGAAGTAACAGGAAGATTTGGCTTTCTTAGAAAAATTATCTGAAGAAGTTCTTATGATGCTTCAACATGCAAAATTGTAAATCAATTTTTACCTCACTTCCTACTAACTTCAAGTTATCCTCTAACATGAGTCTTAGTAGTAAAGATGATAGGATAGAGATGTCTCGAGTATCGTATGCATCGGCGGTAAAAAGCTTAATGTTCATTATGATTTATATAAGACCAGACATTGCACATGCAGTGGGAATAGTTAGTCGGTACATGGTGAATCTTGGCAGAGAGTGTTGGAATGCTATAAAAAGAGTCCTTAGATACATTAAAAAGACCTCAGATGATACATTATGTTAAGAGGGATCATACTTTATTGTCATTAGATATGTAGATTTTGATTATAAAGGTGATCTTGATGGTAACAAATCCACTACAGGATATGTGTTTACATTAGCTGGCAGGCTGTAAGCGGAGTCTCAAAACTGTAGTCAGTTGTGGTTACGTCAACAACAAAAGTAGAATATGTAGCAACTCCATAAACTAGTAAAGAAGCAGTTTGGTTAAAAATGTTGTTGGATGAGCTCAGGCACAAGCAAGAGAAGATTTCTCTATTCTGTGACAATCAAAGTGCCTTGCACGTTGCAAGGAATCCAGTTTTTAGTCAAAAAAGAAACATATACGAGTTCAATATCACTCTATTCGTGAGAAAGTGGAAGAATGAGCTGTGGATATGCGAAAGATTAATACTAAAGACGTCCTTGCTGATTTTATGATGAAAGCGGTCAACACTGATAAAGTTATTTGGTGACAGTCTTCTTGTCACTTGATGGAGACATGAGCAACATGGAAATGGCAAGGAAGAAAGAATGGTGTGAAGATCTTATTAACTTTCAATCAAATCTTCAAGTGAAAGATTGTTACTACTAACTTAAAAAGAGTCAAAAAGGAAGGAAATCAACTTAAAATACGTCAACAAAGGCAGTCTACAAGCAAACAGAAAGAAGAAAAAAAAGGATAGCTGTAAGTGATTGTCGATAGCTGCAAGCCCGCCTGAGAGGCTTATAAGTAGGCCTTACTAGATGGTTTTATATTCATCCCACATCTTCTCTTCTTCAGTTTAATCTCCATTGTTTAGAGATTGTTTCTATCAAGAGAGTTAAGTGCTTCTCCTTGTAAAATAGAGGTTGTAACTCCTAAATTTCATAGTGACGTTTCTTGTTCTTGTCGGTAGTTTTTACCCTAATTCATTTAGGAATTTTTCACGTAAAATCTGTGTATTTATTTCTTCATTACTATTTCTTCAATCCTCTCTAACTATGAATCTGCTCTAATCTTGTTAATTTTCACAACATATGGAAACTTGTCTTTTCATGCATGTAATGAGTGATTGTGCACGTGAGAAGAAATAGGACAAAATATTACAGCTTGTTTCAAATCCTAATTAATATCAAAGATGCTTGATTCGGATTTTTTCGACATCAGATGTTCTGTAGTACTTAACCTATTCTAACTCTATTTTCGTCCTAAAATGATGTCATTTTATATATCATTTTAGGGCAAAAACAAGGTTGAAAAAAATTAAATGGTACAGAAGATCTGAACCCGATTTTTTAGCAGCGGAAATATTTCTGCAACTGGCGATGTAGTCTTACTGATCACATGCTGCCTGGAAATATTTATAGACCACTTAAGAATTTGACTTCAGTCCATGCGTTGCCTAAACAAATCCGAAGAGAACAGTAGATGAATTGTAAGCATACCCTTTTGGACAACCGTGGCAGCTCTCGGACCCTCCTGTGCACCAGTGTTTACACCGAATAACATCACCATCTTTTTCACAAAGTAAAGAGACACTTGATTTTGTTGTATATAAGCGAGAGAGAAGGTAACAAAGCATTCATGCCGCTTCTGGCAGATTATTACCTCCATATTTATTCTCTTTTTTCTCATGTTTTTAAGACGGATGCTTCCAAGACAAAAATTTGGCTCAGTTTTCCCATCACTCCACATCAAATATCGTTGAAACAGTTCCAACCCCATGTTTTAAAACGCCTCCACAGAACAAAAATGAATTCTTCTCAAATGAATCATTAGTTTAATTTTGTGTCAGTTACACCATTTACTAGTAGTAACTCGGTATAGATGAAGTTCAAATGCTAATAAAAGAAATTAAAAAAAAAAAACGTGAGAGAGCCGCAAACCTAAACCCTAATGATAGGGAGGACAAACTTTGTCAAAGGTTGGGGATGAAACCGTACAAAATTTTGAATTGAGAAGTCACTTGAAATTTTAGATTTTGATCCATCAAATCAAAAGGACTGCTCTAGACAAGCATCTACCGGCATTATATTCGTCTCTTCCCATCTCCATTATTTTTTGGAAATTCCTCTTTGACTCCACATTTCCCATCTCACAATGTTCCCATAACCCAATTCAACTAGAAAAGCAACCTCTGGTCATCAGCATCATAGCACTTACGAATGACCATGGAAGAAGGAATAATTGCATCATTCTGCTCCAACAGCCTTGTACTTGTTAAATCAGAGTTTTCAGTTGTTATTGCATACAATAATGGCACCAACGAAGTTGCTTATCTTTGAGAATCACAGTATTGGGGGAACTCACATTGGCAAGGTCCTCTTCTTACCTGCAAGGTGCAAATTTGATATTAAGCAAGCCAAGTAGAAACGACAAATCAAACACTATAGTCACTAACCTTACGGAAAGTAAACGATACCCTTCTATTATTCCTCCTCACTGCATGATCATTCACCATGTCAATCTGCAAATGAAGCAAATAATCTATCGGTTAGACTGAGAAGCTCAATGCTAAAACAGAAACATGCTGGGTAGGCATACTAAAATAGCTCCATTCATGTGGTGTAGCACTAAATGGAAGGGAGGGAGAGATGAAAAGTACACAAGAAATAGAGTCTGAGAAACAGAATCATGAAAAATAGAAAACAAAGCGAAAAAAAGATTCAGGCAGACAAGAACAGAAGCTCGCTTAGACCAGGCGCTCCTACAAATATTCTTCCTCGGGCATCAAATAAAGGATGATGCAAAATGATCCTAATCGTTAATAGTAGTAGTGCATAATTCAGTACTTTGCATCTTAAGGCTAGTAGAATAACACCCAGAGGTAAAACGACAACTGAAAAATAATCCCTGAAGCACCCCTCTCTTAGTTATTTACTTCGGTTAAGAAAAAAACCAACCCTCCCAAAAGATGTCGAGGAAGAGTTTTCAAAACAATTTAAAATAAGTCAATGGGAAACAAGAAAGTGAAACCTATCAAACTTGACAGGTTATTGAAATACTTAAAATCTTCTAACTTAGAAGAAGCCCTCACTAAGAAACAAGTCAACCAAGCATGAAGAGAATGCATCTACAAGTGTGTGACTCACATGCTTTAGTTTCGTGGCACATGATATTACACTGACTGGCAGGTTGCTGCTTGCATATGTTAGAATCACTAACAACACTATTGGAAGTGTAAAGTGTAAATGCCTGAACTTAAGAGGGCAGAACTAGTGGATAAACCATGTTTCACACAGAATATATACCTTATGGTGTGGAATGTAATGATGCCAAGCGTAGCGTGCTTCCCCGGATAATAGAAGCATGGATCGAGGAGGAAGATAGATGGCTTTTCGTTCCCAACACTTTTCAGGAATATCAACTTTAATATCAGTACCTAAGGCAGCAGTAGAAATCCATGAAGCATCTGCATATCTCCTGAACTCCATAATGCAAGGCCCTGCTAATGAAAGGCTAAAGATTAATCCCTCAAATGCCGAATGGGTGTCTATGTGTGGGGACAAGCCCACCCCAGGAGGGTACTCATTGACCTGATACACAACCATTGACATTCAGCCTTGTAAACCAGAAAGGCAAACGCTTTGTAACAGAAAGCTTGAACCACACTAGAATTGCCAGATACTACTTTATTCTCAAACACTAACAAAAATCTTACTAGCATAGCACCATAAAAGGAAAAAGGTGAACAGTGACAATTATGACATACAGTCAATTGATCCAAGATCAAACTTGAAGAATCACCAAGGTCTGGACATGCTGCAATTCTTTCAATAACAGGAGAAACAAATGACGGAAGTTCACCTAATCGTTGTTTGGTGTCAACATTTCTTGTCTGTAGCCAAAAAAGGGATATAAGTAACGAGTTGGACAGTTGTCACTGTTTGCACAGGAGAGACAAATAAAAGAGATCGTGGGGAAACAAAAGCTACTATAATGTGGGATATAAGATACATGGTATTCTTGTAGTTTTTTAGCACTTTAGTTGCCCATTTGTTCTACCTGTGAAGGGTACTTGTTTAATCTCTCATCTCAAAAAGAGTACAAGATAAAAACATCACAATGATTTGTGAAAAACTACACAAGGACAGCATTTTCAACCTGAAAATTTTTCTTGCATTTTGAGCATTGATAATCAATTAAACATTGCAGAACTTAAACAAATTCCCAAATGACTAATTAAAAATAATGCTGTTTATAACAAAGGCCATGACAACGCAGCCGTAGGGCCAATGGTCCTGTTTCCAAGTGTTTGTTCTGTCACAAAGGGTACCAAGAGTGGGAATACCCAGCTCCTCCCTCTCCCTTGAAACATGGAGCAGGATAAAAGACAGAAAGAAACAAACCTATATATGCATTTGCTCATATTCCATAAAATTGAAGCGGATTTATAAGATAAATAAATGGCTACTGAATCCAAAAAGTCAATAGCTACTTGGGAGGAGTTGTTACCTCATAAAGAAACGCATACCCATAATGTTGAACCCTTCTTTTAGCAAGGCTTTTCCAAGGTCTATTATCAACTGCAGCAAGTAGTTCCTACATAGATAAAAATTGCAATGAAGCTTAACAAAGCAATAACTTCTAGTGCTTCAAATGAACACTATAGAGGCACAAAGTAGCCTTGTGTTGTAGGAAAAAGGAATCTTAACCTGCTCCTCTTTAGCAGTAACAAAATCATGCCACAAATGTAGGCCTGGAATATCGACGTCTGAAGCCTCCAGCGAAACTGTTACAGATTCATTGACCTGACTCTAAAAGAAATTGAAGTAGTTAAAAAGCAGGGCACAAGAAGCCTTTCGCGGTTACTGAAATATGGGACGTGTAAAAATCATTTTCTCCACTTTAAAGGCAGAAACATAACAATTAACAGCATCCTAGTTTATCTTTTCAAGCAATCACAAGGTAAACATCCAATTATGAAGAACAATAAATAAATCGACTCAAAAAAGTCCAGCACTTATAATTTAATACATGACAATAACAAGGCTATATAGGGAAAAGAGCAACCCAAGAGAAAATATACTCCTAACAGAATGTCAATCCTCCATTGTATTAAAGAATCCACAAAACAGCAAAACCCACTAGTCCTATTCCATTTTTCTTTGAAAACCAAACAAAAGAAAAGACCAAGATGCAACTTGATTATAACAACACAATGAATGACTCAAGCAGATGGGCATTCACTGTTCATTACCTCAAAAGGAGGTTGAATCACCGAGTAACGAATGTGCAAAGAACGTCCGCCAAGTTGTGCACAAGGGTGTCCATCCAATGCGTTCAACGCAGCACTAGCAGAACGAACTTCAGTATACGAAACAATAACACGAGCACCACTGTCGTCCGCTGCATATACTCCTCTGACGACTCCAAAACTACTAAAAACCGACGCAATTGCTTCGTAGGAAATTCCGACAGCTGGTCCGCAGTTGGCCACATAAAGGTTGGGACTTGACTCCCCATTCAATCCTTTAGGCTTTGTGAATCTTGGGAAACTCATATTCCCAGAATAGCAAATCGATCATGAAAACCTTTAAGAATGTTTCCAGACGTTTACTCGCATGTACTAAGCATGTGTAATCAGGGCGATGATCGTTTTATCGGCACAGGGTGAAATTAAAGAAAGAAACTCTAAATTTACAATATATTTAAATTTATATGTTTGTATAAAATATAAAAGACTCAATTTATAAATTTACATAATCAACTAAATATTAAATAATTATAATGCTAACAAATACACAGAGGATCATGATTTATGAAAAATAATTTTTCCGTACATTTCTAAATACAAAATTATTAATAATATTATCAAGATCAATATTGTCCAACATATCCTTCTCAATACATAATATAGCTAAATCATTCAACCTTTCTTGTGATATTGATGACCTCAAATAGGTTTTCAATAATTTTAACTTAGAAAACTTCTCTCAACTGATGCTACAGTCACAGGTATAGTCAATAGAATTCGATAAGCAATCGAAACATTTGGATAACAATCTGCAGCTTTAACAAATTCTAAAATTTCAACAGATGATATTAACTCATTTGGCAAAGTCGTTTGCAATACTTTTAATTCAGAAAAAAGATCATCTAAATCCACATCTGACACATTATCATGAGAAAAAGTCATCGTAAAATTAGTGCAACATTTTCTTAATTCCTTATCATCCAATAACCTCAACTTCCTTGAATCAAATAGGAATCCAAAAATATTATCAAATGTCGTTAATTGTTCAAATCTATTCTTTAATGAAGTAATTGCCATATCTACAACAACTAGAAAGTAATTAACTCTGAAAGAATCTTCAGCTGATTGTATTTCTCCATTATGGTTAATTTCATCAAATTGTCTTTTCCTAATAATACAACGTCTAGTTGGAAATGTAGGCTCTATATTCATCTCAAGCGCAAGACTTTTGGCAATATTCATACTAGAGCTAAACCCTTCATCTCTATATTTCTCAAAAAATACCATCACACCTTCTAATTGCTTTATGGTAGCATTAATGCACATAGATTTAGATTGCAACTTTTTACTCACCATGTTAATAGCGAATAAAATATCATACCAAATAACCATACCAAACTCAAACTCAAAACTCTCAAGTATACTAGCCAAACTTTCTACTTCACTTTTTGACTTGACGTCATTACAAGATCCAGATAATTCCATAAAAAAACATTTTTATTTGAAGAGTTTGAAATCTAATAGCTTTAACACTTTTTATTTGACTCTCCCAACAAGTGTTAAAAAATAATTTTATAGTTAAGCCTAAAACATTATTAAGCAAAACCTTCCACCTTTTAGGCAAATTTGAAAATAATGCATATATGCAATGCACAACTTAAAAAGATGAAACAACTTTAACACAAGAATGTGTCACATCAGTAAGAGTAAGATTATGATTAAGATTATGACATGCACATGACATATATAATGCTCTAGGATTTATTTCAAGTAATCGCTTTTGAATCTCTTGGTGTTTTCCCTTCATATTAGAATCATTGTCATAATCTTAACCCCTTACATTATAAACATTAAGATCAAGAGAATTAAATGCATTTAATAATTCATTGAAAAGTCCTAATCCTTATGTATCATCTACCTTTAAGAACCCTAAAAAGTACTCCTCTATTTTTATTTTTTTATTTGACATATTTACACATCATACTAACAAATTTATTTGCTATTGATGGCTCAAATCTGGGGTAAAATCTAGAATAATAGAAAAGTGGTTCGCCTCTTTCATGATCCATATGATAGAATTTCTAATACTATGGGTCAACAGAGAAATCAACTTATTTTAAATTTTTAGATCAAGATGATGATGATGAATTTCATGATTTTAAATATGTCTAACATGATCTTGTATTATTACATCAAAATCAACAATCATCTTAATGAATCCTAAAAATTACTATTATCATCTTAGTAAAGTTTCTCACTGGATCCTCGAAAAGTCAAATTATATTTAGCAATATATTTCACAACATAAACTATTCTTATCGAAACTTGTCTTCAACATTCTTTCTCCTTTATAATATCTTGTTGCAAATCCTTATCAACTGTTTGATTTTTACTTAATCTTATTCTTAATTTACTATAAGTTTCATATTAGTTATATGCTCAATGCAATTCTCATGTTCTTTGAGTCTCTCATTAAAATGCTTTCAATCTTTAAACCCATCATTTGCTAATGCACTTTGTTTGTTATTACATTTGAACAACTTATAGCAAAAACAATATACTTTATCTATATGCTTAGAATAGACCAACTATTTTCTATTGCTAATCTCTCCATTACTCAAATTTATATTATAATAAGAATATGAAAAATGACGAGAGGTATTGTTTAAAGGAAACACAAGATTCAATTCTCTTACATGCTTTTTTTAAAACTAAAATATCTCTTACTTTATTATCATGATTATCCCAATTTCTAGGAACATAAATATCCAATATAAGGCTTACTTGCTCATTTACCTTTAAATTTTTTAAAGTTGATGCATTTGGTAGATGATCATGCTTACTCAAACTTCTAATATTCTCATGAATATGAATTTCATCACTTAAGTTTTCTTTATATTGTTCAAAACTATCTTCATCTAATTCCTTGGGACAATTGATTGACTGAGTCCGAAAAAGCAAGCTTAAGCCATGGCTCGAGATGGTCAGCCTCGAATTACTATTTTTTAAAAAAATGGCAAAATGAACTAGTTTTGTATTTATCCGTCTGGTCTAGGGCCAGGCTAAACTTGGGCTAGTCAATTCGAGTTGTTCCAAGCCCTTTTTCCATCCCTAATAGTTTTCATGGACGTATGTTTTTTTCAGGCTTTAAAAACTTATTTTTACCTTTAATTGTGAGTCGGAGAATACTCATACAACTTTCAAAGATTAGTAATGACACACTTTCCTTAAAAAAAAAATCAGAATTATTTAAATTTTATTTCTTATTTTATCTAATATTTGAAATTAAATAAGTAAAACTTAGATAATAAAAATTACATTCTCATCCTTGTCTCTTTATTACTGATTATTACATAAAACTTAAAATTCAAAAGGACATAGTTTCACAAAAGCTTGGTTATGCTGCAGTTGCTTGTAACTGTATTTGTCAGTTACAAGATATAAAGCAATTATATCAACAATTGTTAATTTTTTATCACAAACAACAATAGAAAAATAAATACGAAATTAAAGAAATCAACACCATAAATTTGATAACGCAGTTCGACACACCTTGTCTATGTTTGTAGGGCCTTCATCCAACTTAATACTTTTACTAACGACAATAGTTTTTATACAAGACTTTATTGAGCCGACACCACTCAACTCTTGACACTATCCTTTGTCTTCACAACTCATGAAAGTATTTCACACCTAATAACATGACTGACTCGTGTTAATTTCAATAGAGAATTTTCTTAACAACTTTTAACGAAAAAGACAATAAACGAACAACTCAAGTGATTGAAATAATTTGAAACAAGAACAAAAACACTTGAGATATAAAGGAACAACTTCCCTATAATTTAACTCCTTCCAAGATGAATCTAAAAGTTGTTCACCAATTGAATAGCCATAATCTATTGCCCAGATTGTGTGAAACTCCATTTGAAATCAGGTATGCTCAATTTACCAATCAACGACAAGGAGACCAAAAAGTAAAAAAGACAACACCCACTCAAAGTTGATTTCGTCTCTTGTAACCAATAACTGTAGCCAACATAAGACGACATCATCTAAGAAAACATCAAATGAGAGACAACCGTAGACACATACAAGACAAGTTCATCTCATGATACAAGAAGTCTTCACTAGATAGTCATCTCATCAATGAAGAAGTCTTCACTAGGTAGAGTTCTTCATTCAACACACCCTCTAGTCATATGATGCACACCCATATCTTTTACAAGATAGAGTCTTAATCCAGCTCAAACAAGAATTATTATTTAATCACACCAAAACAAAAATTCTTAACCCATGGTTCAGCTAGCATTAATCAATCAAATCTAATTTATATTCTACCCCATCTTGACTTGAATTTGAAGCTATATTATCTTGGAGATTCAATTATCAAAAAGCCAAAACTAAATAATGAGATATATGACATATATTAAAGGATCGCAATACGCAGCGGAAATTAAAAATTGCAATCATATGCTATCTATTGCGTTTAACAACATACTAATAA
>JAOSBK010000005.1:12115904-12138845 GCA_027568895.1 Erythroxylum shatona | reverse complement strand
TGAACTTTTCGTGTTGACAATGTAAGTGAAACAGGAATGTTATGTCCCTTTTCCTAGCTTACGATGAGATAATCAGAGTAGTTGGCAGTTTGCAAAGTTAAACCTAGAGGTATTTTTGAATCACATAAAAAAGGAGAGCAGAGAATTGAAAGTGAAGCGTTTCAGGAAGATGTTTCTTTTATAAATGCATCTATCACATATGACAATAATGAACCTTTAAATGATTCATCTAACGAATATGTTGAAATTTCATCTAGAGAGGATGACGAGGGTTAGAGATCTGACGAGGAGCTGGCGTTTGATTCTTATTCTTTAGAAAAATAAGATGATTGTAATTTACAATTAAGTTATGATAACGATTAATTTGTGTTTGTAATTGAATATTTTATTCAACAAATCAATTATTTCCTTTTCAGTATAAAGTGTCAAATATTGAATTCAAATTCTTAATCAAGGAATGTCGACATGACGATTGGTTCTGGATGGTAGCAATTCATTCTGTTAGGAGGAATATGACAAAATTGTCCCTATTGAAGGAATCAATAATGCTAGAAAAATCTCCACTTCATACACTAATGATCATTTGCCTTGCATGGCCGATTTTATGCTTTAAGGTGTTTAGTATCATCTGAACAATGTCACTTTCCTTATTATGTACATCTCATTTCCTTTTATAAAGCTATTATATATATTCACATTTGATGGTATATACTACATTTTGTTTTAAGCTTCCTTGAATCTTGAAGATGACATGTATGTCAATAGAGGCGGAAGTGATGTCACAATAGTCCATATAGGATTAGGGAAATCGGTTGTTTTTGAAAATTCATCAATTCCACAGAGCTCATTTGGACATTCATGTATACATGTCACTCCAGTTTTGGTTCGTTTAACGATTTTCTAATCTAACGATATTGAAGTTCTATACTGAATGTGTTTTAGGTAAACCATTTCATACTGGCAATTCATCTGGAAAGTTTGTCTTCTATACTAAATTTGGACTCATTCACCGTATCCTCTACAAGTTTAATTATAGCAGAAATGCTATTGCAAGAAGGTGTTTAAAACCCTACACGTGAGGGAAGAACTTTCACTGTTTCAATTGGTGCGTTCAAACATGTTAGGACCCTTCTCGGGAATCCAAACATCGGGTACTCATTTACCTTTACTGACTCTCATGTCACTTAGAATCAAAGAAAATAATTATATCATTGCCATTTATCGATGCAAGACATTGGACTCAGATTTAAAGTTGATTTATTATTGTATTTGTAAGAATTTGTTAAACAACCTGTCTACTAGTTAGGGGTGAAGCTGTGTACATTTTGTTGGTGTGTGCTGTTATTGTTTTTGTTCTATGACTGTAATAATTGTTAACCTTTTATTTCAAAGTTTGTATTTGAATATGATATTCAACAAATCGTCTTATTTCTTTTTGCATTTATTGCGTAAAATATTGAATTCAAATTCTTATATGACTAATTTCTATCAAATTCAATAAACAATGAATTTTAGGTAGAAATATGTCACCAAAGAGACAATGTGATGTAATGAGGCCCAGGTTCAAACGCATATTCGGAGGTACTTAATGTGAAGAGGGACCATCACAGTCTGCAGCTGCAACTGAATCACTTCTTCCTCTTCCAGGCCCTACAGTTGCAGATGACACACCACCTGCTTCTCCTTATGCTACACCATCCACCACTCCTACATCATCCACTACCCTTATATCGGATGAAGGAGACGACCGCCAGCCTGGAGCTGAGGGACCTGTTGGAAGAATGTACATAACAATTGTCAATAATCTGTAGGTAAAATTACATGAAACACTATATGTTTATAATTAAGTTTTAGGTTTAAATTTTTGCAAATCGTATAATAGTGTTTGTTCTTATATTAGGTTGATTCCGTCTAGACTATGTTCCAAAAATATAACATCTAAATTTAAGGAGAGGATTGGTTCTGAGGGTTATGTATAGAAGAATATCTCTCAGGTCACAAAGACATTTTACATTCAAGATTTTGAGGCATAATAAAAAATTATTTTCTAAATTAATTGATTTGTATAGATTAATTAGATAAATATTATTACACTATAATTTATCGATTTTTTTGTTTATTTCAGAAAGAATTTTTCTGGGATTCTAATTTTGACGCGATCATACATAAAGTATGGGAGAGGCGAGCTTGTACGCGTTATCGCAATTTTATTAGTGCGATACACAAGGCTGGTGTACGACCGCCTTATATTTTTGAGCAAATATGAAGTCGTGAAGTCGTTGGCAGTAGTATTGGATATCACCTAAGGCAATGCCCATATAAGAGCGTAACTCAACCAGCAAACATGGACGACTCGGGGAAGATAGTGTTCCCATAAATACGGGAGGATCAGTTACCACCACGAGCATGTAAAGAGAATTGTAAGTATCTAAATTTTACACTTATATTCTAATTTTCAATTTAAATTGATATTTGCATGTTGAAATGAAAATATGTGTATTATAGATAATGATAATGGTATAAATGTCTGCTGTAATATATGGCTATGTTGAGTTATTTTATTTGTTCAACAGCGGTAAATAACCTAAAAATAATATTTTATTCTTATGCATAAAAAGTCTATAGGCATGAGGCCTACACCTCGTCAGCTGTTTTTGCACACTCACACTAAAAAGCATGATGGTGTGATATTCGTTAACAATCTATGTAGAAAACTGAATGTATATGAAATTTATGCTTTAATATTAATTCTTAATCATTATCACTTACTAATATAAACATTGTCTCTTAATAGGACCAAATACAAGAAAGCATTCAGCGACAGTCTCAGTACGAACAAGCTGTTGATGAGAGTCAGACGTATCTTGATGCAGTGGGTGGTAGGGACTGTCGTGGAAGGATTTTTGGGCTAGGTTTATTTGTGAACACATGTTATTCGCAATTCTTCACATCCAGTACAACAACATCTAGTAGACGGTCGCAAACCAATCAAGTCAATTGGCTTCAGACCATAGTGGACATATTGATGGACTACATAGCTTAGCTGAGACATGAGGTGGATGAGTTGAAGGCGAGGAGTAGCACCTTAGAGCACCCGCGGTCACCAGAACATTAGGATTATTATCGTCATTTGCTTTGAATTATAAAGACTTATTATGTACACTATAATGTTTTTGTTATTAATTAAGATAATTTTAACTTTATATCATCAATTAACTTTTTGTTTAAACAAACTAAATATATAAACAAATTAAAATATTATGCACAGATGTTTCATAACTGTTAAAATTATGCATTAATCATAAGATCATGAAATAAAATTTAATATCGGGATATTTTTAAAAAAATTCTTAATATTCTTTCCCTACGGAAAACTAAGGTTCGTCAGTACAATGCACTATATTTATCGACGGACGACCACGAACCGTCGGTAAAATGTTTGATATTTACCGACAGTTACTCTACGCTCTGCTGGTAATATCAGGATTTTCTTAACTACAGTTTACCGATGAAATAACCACTACCGTTGGAAAAATTATTTCCGATGGAATTCTTTAGTCCATAGGTAATTTTACCAATACTTCGTCGACAAATTTGCTGACGGTTATTTCCATCCATCGGTATAGTTACCGACGGATACATAATATGTTTGTCATTAAATTTACCTACGACTGTTTTAATAACGCCTTTGTCTGTCAGTTGATTCCGCCGGTAATATAAATTTCTGACGGAATCCAAATGTATTCTGTCGATAGTATCCGTAGCTAACCTACAATTTTGTTGTAATGAATCTGGTCTGCCCAGAAAATTATGCATGCCCTTCCAACTTAGAAGGTATGCAGTTCAATTCCTCAACTTAGAAGCCTCCAATTCTCAAATGAATTTCTTTGTCACGCCTTATGAAAACACTAGCTGCGCTTTTGATTTCAAAAGCACAAGCATTAGTTGATATACATTAATTATTTTAATGAAAAAAAAACTATTTAGACTTGAAGGTATCTGGATTTATTAAAATATTTTTAAGAAAGTGGCCTAACATCTGTATCTATAGTATTATAAACTCATTAATCAAGTCCCTATGTAATTAAATTTAAGTAATTTTTAATGTTGTTTCCACATACATCTTATATAATCTAAAATTCATAAAAGAATATTTTAATCAAACCTATCTAGATGTGCATCTCACGGGCTGAATAACTTCTGCCCGATTGTAAGTTAGGGAGTAAAAAAGGAACGCCAAGATTGGAGCTGCAGTAGTGGGATGCCATTGAAGTTTGAAGCAGGAATAAAATTTAATCAGGGACAATCAAGTACAGACCTCGATAATTAATTGTGGTAAGTACCTTTTGTTAAAGTAATGCCAGCATTCCATATTTTAGCGACGTCTCCAAGAATTTACCAGTCCCAACCGGTACTGGCGCTTGAATGTTTATTTGGTTGTATTTATAAAGAAAGCTTAGCCTCAAAGTAATGACGGGAAGCAATTAGAAAAAGTAAAAGCGACCAAGATTGTCAGGATTATGAAGAAAAGTGTGCAGAAAGGCAACTAAAGGTGCATTGATTTCTTTTTCTCTACTCTTTTGTGTTTGTGGGTCTTGCTTTGTATTTCTGGATAATTTCATTTATGGTTTATGCTGGTCACAATTCTCTCCCTTTCACTCTTTTTGGCCCAGCACATCACTCCCTTATTTTCTTTTGGTTATCATTTTCTTCATTAGAAAGCCTAAAATCTTCAAATAATTTGACACTATACACTATTATTTTTTTAAACTATAAATATACTGAAATCTTAAAATGAAGATTCCTGGTTCTCTTATATTTCAAGGTAAATTAAAATTATGATTAATATATAAGCACGCCACTCTAAAATGGCAGCAAAACTATAATAATTGGCTATAGAACAGATGTCTAGCATGTCATCATTGTTACCGCTCATAATTAAGACTGGGAATTTTACCAAACTAAGGTGGGAAAAATAAGTAATTAATTGGGTTCTAGCTAAAATATGTTATTATTATGTGACTAACACTAAATGTGTTCGTCAAATAAAAAAAGTTAAAAAGAGGAAATAATGTACTCATATCTTTAAATTACCGTCTACAGGCATACTTATTATAGTAATATTATGAAAATTATTGCAATTTACTAAATTACAACTCTATTTTCAGGAATTAAGTTCGTCATTGCTGCAATTATGTCCGCAATGATTGCAATGGCAGTCCGCCAATTTAACGTTGTTGACAAGGAGTTGAACTATGTTTTGATCCAAAAAGAAACAAAGAATTGAGAGATCATTATTTGGTCTTGGAAGTGCAACGAGAAGGTATGTAGCTTCCATCTGATCTACGAAAAATAAGCTGACAATTCAGGTGACACCAGAACTTGACGGACCCAAGAAGCCCTACTCTCCAACGAGCTCGGACATCTCCTGTCAAATGAAAAATAACTCGATCCTGGTTCAAGTATATCCCAACATCTTCCATTTGTTCAGGATTTAATGGCACGGGCGTAGATGTTGCCACGAAGTTAAAATCCACAGAGTCGTTCTTCCTTACTTCGTAGGGATCCGCTTCCAGTCTAGCTATTTCCATGTTTTCGAACAGAAGGGTCAACTTGAAATCAGAGAAGCTTGCATGAGCCTTGGTGTTATCGTTCCTTGACCTTATAATGATGTTTAACTGAGTTACAAGGATCCCAGCTATGTCGTACTGGAACTGGTCCAAGTGGGCATCCAGTACGCTGATCACCGGCACTCTCGGGTGGATAACCAAGTAACCCACGAACACGACGATGCCTCCCAGGATCACGGCCAAAGTTAGGACGGTGCAGACGGCAGCAGCGAACCACCAAAGCGGATGTGTTCTCTTCTGTGGGGTTATCTTCTTGGTGGCGGGCATAATTAATAAGAAATAGTTGACACCCTACTGCAGGTGACAACATTCGAAATGGTTTTGTGCTTTTGAGAAATTTTATGAAGGAAGATGATGGAGAGTCGATCTTGGGTTCTTAGCTCAAAATGGTGGCCAAGGGTTAGGTATCTTCTTTTCCTAGTTTTAAAGCATTTTGATCATATCACAGAGCAATACCATACGCCTCCCCCACTAAAGAATAACCCTGCCCCACAGCTTTGTCCTTTGAAAGTACATATATATGCCAAACTTGCATCCTTAAGAACCTACTCTGTCTCCCTTAAATGTTGATTGAGTAATGTGATCATCGAGATATAACTCAAAAGCTATAAACATATATCCATATACATCATCATTTAAAATTTTTTATTCGACTCAAAAGTAACAACTTAAGATGATTATTTGAAGTGTATTATAAAAATTTTGAATCAATTAATTTTTTAATTTAGTTTTTAATTTTTTAGTTTATTTTAATAACTTTTATTAATAAAAACAATAAATTTATTAATTAATTTCGTAAATTAATCTATTTTAAATCAAAATAAATTATTTAATTTTTACTTGACGTTTACTTTGTTAATTAAATTTCAAAATTTTTAATTAGTAAGGACATTTTTCTTCAATCATATATTTATCCGATTTTACGACAGTCTAAAATCTGTTAAACCTTTTAAATCTTAAACTCTTGTCTATTTAACTTTTGGTTCAATTTTTAAAACATTGATCCCAACAGTTATGATTTATTGGTCCAATTTTTAAAACATTGATCCCAACAGTTATGATTTATTATTCTTTATTTACATATATCATTTTTATTTTCATATTTAATAAAATAAATTAGATTAACTCTACATTGACCCTTTAAAGTCTTTAGGTGGGACTGAATAGTATTGATCAAATGCCCGGTGAACGCTTTTGATAAAGTACACCTTAAGCTAAATGATAGATTAGATGATACTTATCATCTTTTTAAAGTAAAGTTTAGATATTATTATACTTTTGGTTACAACGCTGTCTATATTTTTCAAGTGAGTCCATTTAAAACTCCAATCTTCAATCTAAAAGTCAGTATTTGCAATATAAACGAAAACTACAAAGCCTATGACAAAAGTATCCTAGTCACTTTTGCCTTTTTTTTTTTTTTTTGAGCTCCTGTATAAGGGAAAATAAAAACTGGAAATACTGAATTGATGGAGCAAAGCAGGTAACAAATATAAAGACCACTATTTTAAGTTGTAAAAATAACGTTAATCAAGTGGGATCTAGTCAACATAAATGACAAAAAAAGCATCAATCTTTTCGAAGCAGAATTCAGGGTTTGATGATAATATGGGATGAAGACGAGCTTCAACCATTGTTTGTCCTATTAAAAAAGATTTTAATTTTTTTCTCTACATGTATTTATACTTATATGATAACACGAATCTTATCTAATGGTAGATATCATGTACAAAATCTGTCGTCAGCTCTATTTCTTTTGCTAACTAATAGTTGTTTAAAAGCCTTTAAAACTTCATAATTAAAAATAATAATTTTTTCAAGTTTACAAAATTTTAAACTAGCATTACAAGAAAAACGTCGTTTAGCGACGTAAATTAACAACGGAAAACGTTATATTCCGTTGGTAATATAAATTAGAGACAGAATCAACAGACGGACAACAACGTCGTAAAAACGGCTACAGATAAATTTACCGTCGGACATATTATATAATCTCGGTAAATATATCGACAGATTTCTTTGACTGTCAATAAATTTACTAACGGATTTGCTGTGAACCGTCAGTAAATTTACCTATGGACCTAATATTATTACTGGTTATTTTGTCAGTAAGTTTTCTGACGGTTTAGAAAATCCTGACGATTAAGTTGGCGTCGGCTTGCAATATTACCGATAGAACAAAAAGTGATCGTCAGTAAATATCTTATATTTTATTGACGGTTTATGGTGTGCCTCAGTAAATATAGTGCATTTTACGAACGGGCTTTTATTTTCCGTTGATAAAGAAAATTATTTTTTTTTTAAAATCCCAACATTAAATTTTATTTTATGATCTTATGATTAATGCATAATTTCAATAGTTATGAATTATCTGTGTATAATATTTTGATTTGTTTACATATTTAATTTATTTAAACATAAAGTTGATTGATGATATAAAGTTAAAATTATATTAATTGATAACAAAAATATTATAGTGTACATAATAACTCTTTGTAATTCAAAGCACATGACTACAATAATCCTATTGTTCTGGTGACTGCAGGTGCTACCTTCGCCTTCAACTCATCTACCTCATGTCTCAGTTGAGCTATGTAGTCCATCAATGTCTCCACTATGGTCCAAAGCTGATTGACTTTATTGGTTTGCAATTGTCTACTAGATGTTGTTGTACTAGACATGGAGGATTGCGAATAACATGTGTTCGCAAATGAACTTAGCCTGAAGATCCTTCCACGACGGTCCCTATCACACAGCATCAAGATATGTATAACTCTCGTTAACAGCTTGTTCGTATTGAGACTGTCGCTGAATGTTTTCTTATATATGGTCCTCTTAGGAGGCAATGTTTATATTAGTAAGTGATAATTATTAAGAATTAACATTAAAGCATAAATTTCAAATACATTCAGTTCTCTACATCGAGTGTTGATGAATATCACACCATCATGCTTCTTAGTGTGAGTGTACAAAAATAGTTGATGGGGTGTAGGCCTCATATCTATAGACTTTTCTTGCATAAGAATAAAATGTTATAATTGAACTAGAATTTATAAAAATTTTGGTAGAGTTTTCTTTATTTTTATGATATTTACTCCCTGTTGAACAAAGATAATAACTCAACACAGCCAAATATAGCACCAGACATTTATACCATTATTATTATTATCTATAATATACATATTTTCATTCCAACATTCACACATCAATTTAAATTGAAATACAACAAAGTAAAACAATTAGAATATAATTGTAAAGTTTAGATACTTACAAGTCTCTCTGTATGCTTGTGATGGGTAATGAATCCTCCCGTATATACGGGAAGACTCTCTCCTCCTAGTCTTCCACATCTGTTGGTCGAGTTACACTCTGAAATAGGCATTACCTCAGGTGATGTCTAATACTCCTGCCAATGACTTCATATTTGCTCATAAATATAGTGTTTCATGTAATTTCACTTACAGATTATTGACAATTGTTATATGTGTTCTTCCATCAGGGCCTTCAGCTCTAGGCTAGCGCCCGTCTCTTTCATCCGATATAGGGGAAATGGATGATGTAAAAGTGGCAAATGGTGTAGCATAAGAAACAGCAGGTAATGCGTCGTCCACAACTATAGGCCCTGGAGGGGGAGGAGGTGATTCAGTTGCAGCTACAGACTGTGATGGTTCACCATCATAGTAAGTACCTCCGAATCATTGTATAAACCTAGGTCCCATAACATCACGTTGTCTTTTTGGTGGCATATTTCTACCTGAAATTCATTGTTTATTGAATTTTCTAGAAATATAAGAATTTGAATTTAATATTTTACAAAATATATTCAAAAGGAAATAAGGCGATTTGTTGAATATCATATTCAAGTACAAACTTTGAATTAGAAGGTTAACAATTGTTACAGTAATAAAACAAGAAAAATAACAGCCCAAACTCAATAGGACGCATCTTGACCCCTAACTAGTAGGGAGGTTGTTTGACAAATTCTTACAGATACACCAACAAATCAACTTTAAAGCTGAGTCCAATGTATTGCATCGATAAATGACAATGACATAATTATTTTCTTGGATTCCAAGTGATATATGAGAGTTAGTAAAGGTAAATGAGTCCCCGATGTCTGGATTCCTAAGAAGGGTATTGACATGTTCGAACGTATCAATTGAAACAGTGATAGTTCTTTCCTCAGGTGTAGGCCTTTTAATACCTTCTTGCAACAACATTTCCGCTATTTGTAGAAGATATAGTGAATGAGTTGCCATATTTAGTATGGAAGACAAACTCTCTAGATAAACTGCCACTATGAAACGGTTAACCTAAAACACAATCAGTATAGAACTTAGATATTATCAGATTAGAAAACTGTTAAATGAACCAAAATTAAAGTGACATGCATACATTAATGTCCAGATGGGGTAAGTGGAATTATCAAATTTTCTAAAAAAATTGATTTTCCTAATCCTTTATGGACCGTTGTGACATCACTTCCACCTCCATGGGCATACATGTCATCTTTGAGATTCAAGGAAGCTTAAAATAATATGTAGTACATACCATCAAATGTGAATATATATATTAACTTCATAAAAGGAAATGAGATGTATATAATAAGGAAAGTGACGTTGTTCAGATGATACTAAAAACCTTGAAGCAGAAGATCGGGAATGGAAGGCAAACGATCATTAGTGTATGGAGTGGTGATTTTTTCTACATTGTTTATTCCTTTAGTAGGGACAATTTTGCCACATTCCTCCCAACGGAATGAATTACTACCATTAGGAACTAGTCACCATATCGACATTCCTTGATTAAGAATTTGAATTCAATATTTTACACAATATACTGAAAATGAAATAATTGATTTGTTGAATAAAATATTCAATTACAAACACAAATTAATCGCTATCATAACTTAAATGTAAATTACAATCATCTTCTTTTTCTGAAGAATAAGAATCAAACTCGAGCTCTTCTTCAGATCTCTGGTCCTTGTCATCTTCTCCAGATGAAATTTTAACATATTTGTTAGAAGGATCGTTCAAAGGTTCATTATCGTCATATGTGACAGATGCATTTATTTCATAAACGTCTTCTTGAAACACTTCACTTTCAATTATCTGTTCTTCTTTTCCATGTGATTCAAAAACACCTCTAGGTTTAACTTTGTAAATGGCCAACCAATCTAGCTTATCTTGTCGTAAGTAGGGAAAAGGGACATAACATACTTGTTTTGCTTGTATTGCTAACACGAAAGGTTCAAATTGTCTCAATCTTCTTCGGCTGTTGATTTCAACTAGATTATATTGGCTATGCACTTTTGTTCTAACATTTATATTCGGGTCAAACCAATCACACTTTGTTTTATTTGCAATGCAGGGTACTCAATTTCAAGCATCTCAATAATTTTACCATAGTAATCCATCAATTCTCCCTATATGCAAACTCTACTCTTTATTGTTGTCATGTTATGACCATGATATCCTGTATGATATTTGTATCCATTAACGAAATACACCAGATATGATTTAACAGTTCGCAGAGTTCCCTTTGCAAGATTACATATGAACTTGTTCTCTAATAGATTTTCTAAGGCCTACATAAAAGAAATTATTATATCAAAGAGTATAATATCATTTGAACACTTAAATCTTATAATTTAATCATTTGAATATTTGTAAGTAAAAACTTACATATCTCTCGAACCATCGAGGAAATTTATATATTGACAAATTAGAAAGAATAACAGGTGCTATAGAGGAAATAGGTAAAGGTAAATTCACCAACAATTTTAAAAAGATAAAAATTGAATCATTAATTTCTTTCTTTTGCTGATGACATTTAAAATAATAGCTTCAATGTAAACAACAAAAATTAATACAACATACTTAACCAATTATAATGTCATTATCTAATAGAAGAAGTTAAACAGAAAAAGCAAACAAGAAATAACTCAATATACTACAGACAAAGGATGGTATATAGGTTGAAAACAAGAAACAACACCACATACCTTAATTACATTGGTTTTTTTAAACGTAATATTGAAAAAAAAAGCATGTAATAACTCAATTATCTTCTTTTATTGTATAGCTAGATGGATAAGAGTTGGATGTCTCATCGAAAATGTTCAACTGAATATGTATAAGGAGTTCAGAGTTTCATGTAATTTGTAAAAGATCAAATGGGTGATGAATGTAGTATTCGTTGTCCATATATCGATTCCTTAAATGTCGACTTCCAAAGTTAAGATGTGGTCTATAATTACTTACAAATATGAGGCATAGGTAAATTCTAAACTCCATGGCTTTATCAGGGTGAACATAAGGAAGCAAGTTGTAGTAAAAGTAGGGATACATGTTATGATGACAGTTACAATAATGATGTAGATGATGGTGATGTGAATGATGATCGTGATGAAGGGTTTGATAAGATGTTAGACGATTGTCAAAATTATATGCAGAATATGAAAAAAAATAGGAATGCCTAACATAATTGGTAGTATTACAGAAGATAATTTTGTGAAGTTATTGAAAGTTGCTCAAGAACAATTATATCTGGGGTGCTCTAATTTCTCACAACTATCATTTGTTGTGAAGTTGTTGCATTTGAAGGTTGATAATAAATGGAGTAATAGGTCCTTTGACATGTTAGTTGACTTAATGAACGATGCGTTGCCTATTGGATACAAGTTATGGAAATCTTACTATGATGCAAAGAAACTATTAAGGGACCTTGGATTGGGAAGAAACTGTTAAGGAATCTTGGATTGGGATATATTTCATTTCATGCTTGTAAGTATGATTATGTTCTTTTTTGGAAGGAAAGTAAAGATCTTCAGGAGTGTCCTATTTATGGGACATCAAGAAGGTAGATGGATGATGGGAGAGGGAAAAGATACCAAATAAAATCTTTCGATACTTTCTTATTAAACCACGATTACAAAGACCTTTTATGTCAACAAAAATAGCTATAGATATGAGCTAGCATAAAGAGAAACGCATTAATGATAACATTATGCGTCATCCAACAGACTTAATGGCATGGAAAGAGCTTGATAGAAAGTTTTCATAGTTTGGCTAAAATTGTCGTAATGTTCGACTTAGATTGGCCTCAGATGGATTTAATCCTTATGGTAATATGAGTAACGCATATAGCATGTGGCCGATGATTCTAGTCTTATATAATTTACCTTCATGGAAGTGTATGAAGGAGCCTTTTATGTTGTTGTCTTTGCTTATTCCAGCACCTAATGCTCCTAGTAAGGTCATCGATGTATACATGCAACCATTAATTGATGACTTAAACGATCTATGGGAATTTGATTACAAACTTTTGATGTTGTTGAAGGTGAAATATTTATAATGCATGCTGCTGTTTTGTGGACTATAAATGATTTCCCAGCTTATGAGATTTTGTTTGGGTGGAGTACAAAAGGGTATATGGCTTGTCCTGTGTGTAACCATCAAACATATTCAAAAAGGATATGAAGTAAAATATATTATAGGGTCATCGTCGTTATTTCTAACATGGGCATAGATGGCGAGGAAGTAAATAATTTAATGGCACAGTGGGGTTGGGTGAAGCTCTGATGCAGTTGTCCAGTGATGATATTATTTACCAGTTGTCACATTTGGGTGACATTACACCTGGCAAACACCCGAGTAATAAAAAGCAAAAGAGAAATGGTGTCTAACTGAATTGTACAAAAAAAACATATTTTTCAATTTGTCATATTGGAAGGAATTACTATTAAGGCATAATCTTGATGCCATGCATATTAAGAAAAACATTTGTGAGCCCATTTTAGGGATTGTGATAGGAATTGATGGGAAATCCAAAGACACAATTAAGGCTATACTTGACTTGGAAGACATGAATATTAGAAAGGACTTGCATTTGAAAAGAAAAGATGATGGCTCATACGTTATTCCCCTTGCTTGTTACAACATATCAAAAAGTGAGAAACAATCATTCTGTCAGTTCCTCCAATCAGTCAAATTTCCTGATAAGTGTGCATCAAATACAAGCCATTGTGTGAATGTTAAAGAGGGAAAAGTGTCAGGGTTGAAAAATCATGATTGTCATATACTTTTGCAATAATTACTTCTTGTTGGAATACGTGGGTGTTTGCTGAAGGATGTGTCCATTACTTTTGGTCAATTGGGATTTTTTTAAAGCAATTATGTTGCAAGACAGTTAAAGTTGAAGAGCTTGATAAAATGGAAGAAAGACATATCATTGATTTTATGTAAGCTTGAACTATTATTCCCCCCATTGTTTTTTTTAATGTTATAGTTCATTTGGCAATTCACTTACCACATAAAGTAAAACTTTATGGACTGGTTCAATTTCAATGGATGTTTCTGATTGAAAGGTAATTCATATTAAATTTAACAGGTTTTTTCTATGTTATTTGTTTGTAACAATTCCTAAGTTTAAATTGTTTATGTTCAGGTTTTTATGCTCTCTTAAGCATTATGTACGTAATAGAGCTCGACTAGAGGGGTCTATTATAGAGGCTTATATAGCAAATGAATGCTTGACTTTTTGTTCAATGTACTTAACTAATGTGTAGACAATATTTAATAGACTAGAACATAACTTTTTTTTCATGATGATAGTGGGTTGTCTATTTTCTCCTAAAATGTTAGGTCACTTAATGTGGGTAAATATGTGGAATTAACTAAAGATGAATTTGAAATCTCCCCATTAGTTTGTTTTGAACAATTACTAGAAAGTCGATACATACACGGAGTACGTATATTCCTTTTCAAGCAATCATATTACAATTTTCTCCATTCACTCTAAGATCTTACTGTCGTTGCCTTTTTTAAATAAAGAGCACAAAGACACAATTCACAATAAAGGGATTATTAATGTTGAAGAAAGACATAGGCAAAAGTTTGTATCATGGTTTAGAAATCGAGTAAGTTTCATATTGATTACATATTATGAAAATATAAGAATAAGTCTCAACCCCATATTTATTTTCAATTTGTCATATGGATGATACGGTTACATAATCGTGACATGCAAGAAACGACAATAACATTAGATGGTCTAGCATGTGGGTCTTATATTTATGCAAAGAAATACATAAGTTGCATTATTAATGGGGTGAGATTTCACATACAAGATGGAGATAGTCGAGTTAAAAGTTAAAATATTAGGGTTGTCGTTGAAGGATGTCATGATGATGAAATCATTGACTTCCACGGTGCCATCTCTGAAATAATAAAGTTACACTACATCAAGGATAAGAAGGTTGTTCTACTTAAATGCAAATGATTTGATCTAACTGACATGAAAGTGAACAGGTATATTACTAGCATAAATGTTAGTAAGACATGGTATGATATTGATTCTTTTGTCCTTGCAATTCAAGTCAAACAAGTTTTCTACGTCAAAGATACTATATTGGGTAACAATTGGAAGGTTGTTAAAAGTTTCAACAAAGGAATGTCTTTTATTTTTGTCAAAAGGATATTGGTTAATTAGATGAGGATGCATATGAAGTCTATTAAGATAATGGATTGGACTTCCATAACAAAGGCTTCCAGTAAAAGATGCAGATATATCATCATTTCATAGGAGAGATGTCGATCCCAACATAGTTTAACTAGATGAAGTCCAAGCCCATCTTATCTTACAAACTGAAGAAGACTATACTCAGGATGACTTAAATGGCAATGATGATACTTTGTTCGAATATATTAGTGATGAAGAATCCAATGATAATGTACTTAATGATGATGATTTTCAAAATCTTGATCATGATGATTGAATGTAAATAAATTGTTTGTATTATTTGAAATGTTATGATCATAATTGCCTTATGTTGTTAATGTTTTACTAAATGCATATTTTTAATGTTTCATTTATGTTTTTAAGAAATGTTAGGCCGAATGTTTAGTATTTGACTACTAATCTCCTTATATTCATGTGGAATATTGATGTTTGAGTTAAGATTTTTTGTTATGTTCATATTTCATTTTACACGGGTTCAATATAATGGCACCTGGTAGAAACAAGGGAAAGAGGGTGGTAACGACCGAAGAAGTTGCTCCCATACAACAACCAACTCAATCCGACCCCATCGTTCAACAACCAATAATTGCATCCTCAAATGAAGACAGTCAGCAACAACTTTTATCAACATCGTCTGTTAGTGTTGAGGGATCTTTAGGTTTGTTATTGTTAACCAAATATATTTACATTAATGTTGAAATTACTCATTACATGTTTAATGTGTTTTTCTTATTATTATTATTACTTATTTTCAAGTTCCAATACTGGCATTAGAAAACGAGGTAGAGGTATCATAAAAGGAGCTGAGTTATGTTGTAATGAATAGCAAGTTGTTTGTGACCATTGTTCCCACGCAACTTCGCCCTTTAGATAAGATCCATTTATGTAAAATTGTCCAGTGAGTTGGGCATTGTTGTGAGGAATGAATTGCCTTGCCTTCAGCATGCCAGGTAGTTGAAGGAAGACAACTTGCTCCAAAATGCTTTGGAAAAAGTTTCGGTAATATTTCAATTCATTTGATTATATGTATTACGATTTTACTTAACAAAATCAGTAACTTAACTTATACATGTTCTTCACAAATAAAGCTCAATATCGTTGATATCGACAAGCCTGAGATTTCAAACTGTGTTAGTTCACTGTTGAAACTAAGGGCAAAGGATCATCAATATAGACTTCATAAATATTGCCAGTCTTTCCCTTCCGATGAAGAGGCAAGGAGACATCTGGAATGAGTGACTCAAAAAAATTGGAGTGAAATGTGTGATTATTGGGCCTTAGTGAAGGTTCAGGTTTGTTTTTTTCTCTTCAAATTTCCTTCCATTAATTTTGTTTATACATTTCATGAGTACTTCTCTTAATTTAGGACAAGTGTGAGAAAGTTAAGGTGAATAGAACAAAAATGAGGAATCCTCATAACATCGACCCCAAATCATTTGTTGTCGTCCGACAAGAATTTGTAAGTATAACGTTTTCAAATTATTATTCTATTTCTTAATACAACAAATTCTATTATCTTCTAATTTTTTTAAATTCATATAATAGAGCCAAACTCAACTCCAAGGACAAGAGTGTGATATGATCACACTCTACAAGCTAACACACTACAAGGAAGGTGAAGGTTGAATGTGTGAAGAGACACAAAATAACTATGTAAGTACAAACAAATTAATATTACAGTTTATTTTTCTATGTAATACTAAGTAATAATTTTTTAGTTAACTTGAATTTGTACTTTAAACTGTAGGACAAGATGCAGGAGTTGTTGCAGACATCATTGTCTGAGGAAAATCAACCCAATGTTGATGACATTTGCAACAATGTCTTTAGTACAAGATCGGGGTATATCAAAGGTCTTGGGTATGGCCCTAAGCTTATTGGTGCATCTTCGTTACAACCAGCATATGTCACGACATTTTAAGAGGAACCAGACACTAAAGACTGAGTTACAATGTACAGAAGAGAAGTTAGATCGTAGTGTAAAAGAAGTGAACAAGCTTAAAAAGATGGTCAAACAATTACTTGGCTCAAACTATATCAGTAGTAATGACAACGATGAGGAGTATTAGTTTGTATATGACCTATAATTATTTTTTAAATAAAATGCATTCCATTTTTAATGTTTATTTTATTTCAATTTATTATTACTTAAAAAATTCCACCAACATTAATTATAAAATGTAACTACTTTATATTCTAAACTGTCTTAAAAATTGTAATATATTAAATTAAATTTGTTTTTAACAATTATAACAATATTTAAATTTAAAAATAACTTTTTTTCACTAAAAAGTATTAGCCACCACAACAAAATCTTCACAAAATGTTATTACCTACGTTTACAAGAACTTCTATAAAAGCATTTACCTACTATAAGAAATTAGTAGCTAAAACTATAATTTTACAAAAACATAATTTTCAATAAAAAGTATTAGCTACCAAAACAAAATCGTCACAAAATATTGTTACCTATGTTTACAAGAATGTCTCTAAAAACATTTACCTACAACAAAAAATTAGTAGCTAAAACTATTCTGTTGCAACAAAAATCATCTGTAAAAATAATTACCTACGACTATGGTTTAGTACGTAAAAAACTTTATCTACGAAACATATACGTCACAAAATAATATGTACGATGTTCTTCATTCTCATTGGTTATATATTTTACTGACAAAAATATTGTATATCCAAAACCTTTTTGCGATGATTTCAAAATAATGTTACGGATATTGTTTTGCTACCGGGATTCAACGACCATTAAGGTGACGATTGTTTTTCATTGCAAATTAATATTTACGATGATTTTTTTTAATATTTAGCGACGTTTGGTTTCGTCGCTAATAAGCTTATCTATTGTAGTGGCAACTAAGCATCATTTCATGAACTTGCCTCTATTGCCCTTTGAGGATGTTGAACTTCTAATTTGGTGTTTAACCATTAAAAGAAAGCATCAATTTGCTTGTTATAATAAAAAGTTGTTGTAATAAGTTTTATTATTAGTTCAACAAATTAAGCCAGTTGGTTTATTTAAACAAAATTTAAATTGCTACTTTGAAACAATCATAAAGAAATAAAACACAATATATTTCTTAAACACAATTTATTGTTGCTACATTCCTGCCACATAATTTATGTCTCAAAAGTGTATAGATTTAGTTACATGGTCATGCTTGTCTGAAATTAGGGAAACCATGAACAACTTATACATCCTTGGATAAAGCGATATTCTTAAAGCAAACCGTTAAACAAGTATGTCATGGTCATGTTTCACTACAATTTTGGGTAATAATATTTTGCCTAGTTGTTAATGTAATCAGCCTCTTTTCACTTTTTGTTCTAACACCCCATTTAGAGCCAACATCCATGCCTTTCTTAAATGTGAGCTTTACAAATGGGGTGATATCAACAAATGTCAAAGTTACATTTTGGTTTTGAAGCCAAAATGAGAAATTTGATAGGTTTGTTGTGTCCATCTAGTGTGATACATTTTACAAAATGAATGTTGTATTGATAACTTCAATGCATCCTTTTGTTCTTCAAAGTAAGGGACATAAAGTAGAACATGCTGATTACCATATTATATTAGAACCTGAAATGGAAGAGATGGTTGAAGCATTCAAAGAATGGTATATGGAAACTGGGACTATGAGTTTCTTTGCTAACTTGTGGACCAATGGTTTTCTTAACTCCAGTTCTGGTTGGAAGATCAACTTCTAAATGCTAGGCAGGTGTGATGTGGTGAGAATGGCACTTGATGGATAATAGGGTAAATGATAGGATGAACTAGTTACAGTGTAGCTAATAACATGTTCTCGCCCTTAAAAATCTCACATTAAAAGTTTTTGCAAGTGTAAAATAGTATTATCAGCAACCCAATTTACTAATTAATTGTTTATAGCATCACCCTTATATATTCTTATTCTTAGACTATCTTCGTAATTGCATGGTGCACATTTCTTTGTATGAGTGCTTGTCTTCTCACTATACTCAATCTTATAGCAAAATATTTTTTGCTACATAACTAGCTTTATCTATAATAAGATGAGGGGTAGCTACAAGTAAGCTATAAGAATTGTTAGCTTAGATCTAGGATTGTGTTTGATCTTTTTGGGTGTAAAAATTTGGGCATATTAGAAGATAATACAAATGAGAGGGATATATTAGATGGTTTTTCTATTAATTTAGTATCTTAACTTTAATCCTTATTCATTAGTCATATTAATTATCAACTACTTTGCAAAGTTTACCACCATCTCTGATATGATTTGGTTGTAGATACTTATTAGGAGCCTTAGTATATGATCTAGTCACACGAATCATTCTTGGAACCTATATTGATTTTAAAACGGTAGATCAGTCTCCTTCTAAGACTAATTTGTTGAGAGAATAATTCATGCCCTCTATTAAATGTTGAGAGCTTTTTAAAGGATGTTAATAACAAGAGAAAGAGATCAAAAATTATATTATCTTAACCAATTAAAGGATAAAAAATATAAAAATTAAAGGAAATAAAATAAAACAACTAAAGGTAATAAAATAAACTTCTAATTAGGTCAACTAGGTTGCATTTACTGTGGTTGTCTTATTTCTCTAATATTGATGTCCAACAAAAGCATCCATATCATCACTTCCCCTTTTGATTTTGAGCTTGTTCTCAAGCTCCAACTTTAGATAAGCTTCTTGGAAGTGTTCAATTACTTCCCATATAGCATCTTCGTGAGGACACCCTGCCCATTGAACTAATAGCTCCCGTCTGTCTCGATTGAACCTATTATATAGAATGCCCTCAGGAGTTGGTAAGACTTTGCCATTGCACACTGGCAATATTCTTTCAAGAGCGACATATGGAACGTATCATATATTCTACTTTCCACTATAGCTTGAGCTTGTAAGCAATAGATCCTACTTTGACTACGACCTTGAAAGGGATAAAATACTTTGGAAGAAGTTTATGAAGCATCTGTTGTGTTATTGTTAATTGACAGCATGGTTGAAGTTGCAACCATACCTATTTTCCAACTACAAAACTCAACTCTCTATTCCTTAAATCATAAGTGTTCTTCATCCTTTACTGCCTTGCAAGTGCCTATTATGAGCAACTTAAACTATTGCATTCCTTTCCTAAAGAGCTTTATCGACTAGAACTCATTAAATAAGAGAGATGTCGAGGAGGCTCCTTACCATAAACTAACTGGAAATAGGTGGTGCTAAGAGAAATATGATTAGAGGTGTTGTATCAGTACTTAGCCAAGGTCCCACTGTGGTGGATGATCACTAGTGAAGCATCGAAGGTACATCTTTATAGTGTGGTGGACAAGTTCTATCTAACCATTAGATTGAGGATGGTAAGTTAGAAAGAGGGCTAGCTTGAAACCTCTAAGTCGAAATAACTCCTTCCAAAACAGGCTAAAGAAAACCTTGTCTTGATTTAAGACTATTGATTTAGGAAGGCTATGAAGTCTAAACACCTCTTCAAAGAAAATAATAGGGACCATATAGTCTAAACACCTCTTCAAAGAAAATAATAGGGACATATATAGTAGTAAATGGATGAGCCATGGTAAAAAAATTGCCATACTTTAAAAGCCTATCAACCACCACTATAACAACTAATTTACCCTAAACCTTAAGTAGTCCCTCCACAAAGTGTATAGAGATAACTGCTTAAACTTGCTACAAAACAAGAAGAGACTTAAGTAATCTTGTAGGCTACAAATTTTGCTATTTGTAGCACTGATACACTAAACAATTATGCACAATTTCGAATGTAATAAGCTTTATACTCTTCCAATAAAAATCATGTTGAAGTCACTATAGGGTCTTATTTCGACCTTTATGTGCTATATCGTGGATAGCTAAACTAATGATGGAGACAAATGAAATGGTGGGTAGGAGTTATACCTTTCCTTTGAAGAGAATCAATCCATCTTATATAACCTAATTCGACCCAACTACCCTTGTTTAATGCATTGCTATAGTTGTAATAGTTCCAAGGAAGCTACTAATTTTTTTCGAATGGCTTCAAAGATTTCAACTTAAGAGAAAGATATTTCCATGAGTTATAAGGAGTCCTTATCTCTTTTATATAAGGCATCTATAGTTATATTCAATCTTCCAACCTTATACTCCATTTAAAAATCAAACCCCATTAGTCTTCTTATCTAATGTTGCTATGAAGATGTTGTGAGATGATATTTTAATAAATACTTGAGGCTAAAATGATCAATTTTGATGAGGAAGTGATAGCCTCAAAATTAGGGCAACCAATGAGATACTATCTTGGTTATTCCTATTAGTTCTCACTCATACATAACCTATTTGATTTGCTATTTTGTAATCTTATGATTGAAAAAGGTGATAAGGAGATATTTCTATTATAATACGTCTTCTAACCTAATACTATAAGCATCACTTTTAACTACAAATTCTTCCTCAAGGCTAGGTAACATCAGGATTGAGGCTACTGAAAGAGAGCTTTAATTTATTGAAAGCAACATTAGCTTCCCAAGGAAACCCTATAGAGCCTTAGTAGATTGAATAATTGGCTAATCAATGATGGCCTTAATTTTGTTACATTAACCTCCATTTTGACATCATAGATAACATGTCTAAAATAGGCTGCCTTTGACCACCAAACAAACACTTATACTTCTTTAAGAACAACCTGTTAGCTCGCAAGAGTTCAAAAGCTATTCTCACATATTGCATTTATTCAAACCATGTTTTGATATGAATTAATATGTCATCAAACAAGATTAAGACACACTTAAGCAAATAAGGTCAGAAAACTGCATTCATCAAATTCTGAAAAGTTGAAGGGGCACTAGTAAGTCTGTTGCACCTCATAAAGTTCATCTAGTAGCTAATCCACCAATGGAATTGGAAATTTATCCTAAACAGTACCAGTATTGAGCTCATGGTATTACACACAAACATGTTATAAGTCATCATACTTCTTGTACAAGAGGATTAGGGATTTGCTTCGCCAAATAGTCCTATGTTGTAGCATTTGGTCATATTGCTTCTTAATCTCATTCTTTCCTAAATGTGGCTATCAGTAAGGTCTTACTACAACTAGTCTTGACCCCAAGTTTGAGAGGTGTGTGATGGTGGCACTCACAGCTAGAAGGCAAACTAGAAGGCTCCATGAACGTATTTACAAAGTCAAATAACAATTTATCTAAGATTGTCGTAGTTGAATTATGTCCTTGCATCAAACTAAGTTATGCTTCTACCTCATGAGATTGTCCTTGCCACAACACCTCCTCCATTTAAGACAAACTTCATAGTTAAGGAGGTGAAGTCCCACAAGACCAGATCGAGAGTGTAAAACTATTTTATTCCTAAAATCATATCAAACCCCTTTAATGGAATAATACAAAAATCAGCTAGAAAAATGTCATTTTCAAGTTAAAACAGTACCAACTTATGGATGTCATACTTGGTACACATTTTCTATTTTTCACGTAAACTTGCATTGTAACCTTAGTCTTTTTCACACTTCGAGTCCTAAACTTGGCCTCTATTTGGTTAGATTTATACCAGTAGAACTTTTTTCTGCAAATCTTTTCTGATAAGAACTTTTCTAAGAAACTAGTTGACTATTTGACTGTCATTTAAAAAGGAGCTTTTTTTAAAGAGCTTCATACAATAGACTATTTAGCAACATAAAAATAAAAAGAAATTTTAATTTTAACTATATTTTATTTTGTAATAAAAATTATTTATGCATATAAAAATTATTTAAAGTATATTAAACAATATGCAAAGCACAATATATTAA
>JAOSBK010000005.1:12061445-12080719 GCA_027568895.1 Erythroxylum shatona | reverse complement strand
CGAGTATTTAGTGATTGTTTCGAGGGTAGCACTTCTTTGCTGTGGGATATGCTTCGGAACGACCCACGGGCGTCCCGGTGCGTACCCTACGGTAAGGGGGCGCTACAGGATAGGGTGTGTGCATAGCTTATAAGAAGCTTACTAATGCCACTAGGAAAGACTATTATCCTTTACAATTTGTAGATCAAATGTTAGAGAGAGTTGTTGGCTTTGAATATTACTATTTCCCAGGTAGATATTCAGGCTATAATCAAATTCCTATTGCACTTGAAGATTAATAAAGAAACCACGTTTACATGCCTTTATTGATAGGATTATTAATTTTCACTATTTTGATTCCTAATTCCCTTTTTTTTAGTGCAAATTGAGTTCAACCTAATGGACTTACTCATCTTTTGTTATTTGGGAGCCTTAAGCATTCTTGAAGCTGATTATGAAGTAAAAAGTCATGAAATAGACAAATAAGGAAACAAATACAAGCTAGCAAATGTGTTGTTGACTAAGTGTAGGCATGTGCAAGGAAAAAGATTATCTTCAAAATCCAATTTGAAATTAGATTCGATTTACCTAAGATCTTCATGATTTTGGGAATCAAGTTGTTGCCTTGCTGACTGCAGAAGATTACGAAAGGAGGGAAGAAAGAAGACATTGAAAAAGCATAAAAGAAGATATTTTACTATACACGGTAAGCATTATTACGAAGATTTAAATTTTTTGCAGTAGTTTTTCTAGGAGTTTTCGTATTGTCTAGGAAAAACCAGGGATGGAGACTTTGTATTTTTCTATTTCTTTGTTGATTTTCACTTTTGTTATGAGTAGCTAAATCTTTCTTCTTGGTTAAAGGGAACCGCGTTATCATCTATTATGTGTGAGACTTCTAAATAAAGTTTGTTTCATTGATGAATATTGAGTGTCTTCCGCATTGCTTTTTATAATTGAATTGGTTGATTTTTAGGGTGTGCAACTTGGAATTGAGTTGTTTAATAGCTAGATTAGTAGGATTTGACGTTTGGTTTTGCTAATCAAAAGTGGCAATTAGGATTACCATCTTTACTTTAGAGTTGGAAATTCTTAGAAAATACTTAACTTGATTAAATGAATGTCTTACATACTGTCTTGTTTATTGGTTTCTTAGTTCTTAAAACTATTAATCAATTAAACTTAAGATCATATCTAAGTTGTTGACTAATAAGAATATTTAGAATATTTGTTTCTATTCATTTAACCTTAAGAGAAAACAACACCCAATGAATGTTTGTTAATGGACTGAATTTTATAATAAGGATCCATATTAGTGTGATAACGTCTGTGACCAGAAACTAAGGTTTGTTTACTGAATTTCTAGATAACGAGGAACCATATTAATGTGATAACGTTTGTGACCAGAAACTAAGGTTTGTTTACTGAATTTCCAGATCTGATTATTTTAGTTTCATCTATTTTTTAATTTATTAAATTTACATGAATCAAAACCCCTTCCACTTTGTTTTAGTTTTGAACTCGTATAATCTTTACCGATAAAATTCCTCGTGGGAATGATCTTAACTCTTCACTAATTACATTTTTCATTGCTAGAGTTGGTATTAATTTAGTTGTAGGTGACAAAAGTACCAAATTTTGGTGCCGTTGCTAGGGATCGAACTTCGATCGCCCGCTTGATAGGCGGGAATACTCTTATAGGCGTATGCCTTTTTGTCTTCGCAATGCACTTGCCACTTTTCAACGTTGCATGAATACTATTTTTCATGACATGGCTGAAAAGTTTTTGGAAATTTTTATGGATGATTTAACACTTTTTGGTCAATCTTTTGATAATTGTTTGCATAATTTGAAGTTGGTTTGCAAAGTTGTGAAGAGACTAACCTTGTACTTAATTGGGAAAAATGTCATTTTATGGTGAAAGAAGGTATAGTCTTAGGTCACAAGATTTCTTCTAAAGGTATTGAAGTTGATAAGGCTAAAGTTGAATTGATTAAAAATTTACCACCACCTACATTTATTGAGGGAGTATGAAGTTTTCTGGGACATGAATGTTTTTATAAATGGTTCATAAAAGATTTTTCAAAGATTACAAAACCACTTTCAAATCTTTTAATGAAAGACACGACGTTCAATTTTTCTGATGAGTATTTACATGTTTTTAATGTGTTGAAAGAGCATTTAGTGTTTGCACCTGTTATGGTGTCATTAGATTGGTCAAAACTGTTTAAATTAATGTGTGATGATAGTGATTGTGTTGTAAGGACAACATTGGGGCAACGAAAAGATAAAATTTTTAGGCCAATATGTTATGCTAGTCACACATTTAATGAAGCCCAAATTAAATATGCTACGACTAAAAAAGAGCTACTAGCAATTGTATTTGCTTTTGGCAAGTTTCGATCATATTTAATTAGGTCTAAGGTTATTGTTTTATTGAACATTCTGCTTTGAGATAACTTTTTGCAAAGAAAGATGCCAAATCCATACTAGTGTGATGGATTCTTCTCTTACAAGAATTTGATCTTGAAATATAAAATAGGAAGGGAAGTGATTTGATCTCGAAATCAAAGATAGGAACGGGAGCGAAAACCTGATTTGATCTTGAAATCAAAGATAGGAATGGGAGCAAAAGCCACGTAGCTGATCATCTCAAGGATTGATTAGACATGTGTAGAGGAGACAGAGATAAAAGAGGAGTTTCTTGATGAGACAATTTTTTCTGTATCCATTCCTTATTCAATTTCAGCAACTAATAAGTTACCATGGTTGGTAGATTTTGCTAATTATTTGACAGATAATCTAATTCCATGACACCTCACTTAGTAACAAAGAAAGAAATTCTTTACAGATCAAGTATTATTTTTAGGAGGAACTATATCTATTTAAATGGTGTATGGATGGAATTGTGAGAAGGTGGGTCCCTGCAGAAGAGTTTCAAAGCATTTTGGAACATTTCCATTCACGAGAAGTTGGAGACCATTATGGAGCAAATCAAACAACAACCAAAGTACTAAAATCAAGTTTTTTCTAGCCTACTCTCTTTAAAGATGCTTATGCATTTGTTTCCTCTTAAAATAGCTGTCAACAAACTGGGAATATTTCTAAAAGAGATGAGATGCCTTATACCAATATTTTAATTTGTCAAAATTTTGATGTATGAGGAATTGACTTTATAGGACCATTTCCTCCTTCACTTGTAATTTATACATTTTAGTAGCATTTTATTATGTTTATAAGTGGGTTGAGGCTACACCTACATTGTAACATCCCAGATCATCCGCTTTGGGCCTTGACTCAGCCAAGCCCTCACGATTTTGCTTTTCCTAAGGCCTTCCTAGGAGGTCACCCATCTTGAAACTACTCTCGCCCAAGCACATTTAATCTCGAAGTTCCAATGGGATCTGGTGTATTAGGCCATGAAAAACGCATCTATAAGGGAAAGGTATCCGTACCCTTATAAGGCATACTTCGTTCTCCTCTTCAACCAATGTGGGATCTCACATACATGCACTAATGATGCTAAAGTTATGTTACAATTTGCACGAAAACACATTTTCACTAGATTTGGCACACCTAAAACAATAATTAGTGATAAAGGGGCTCATTTTATAAATAAACAATTTTCAATCTTGCTTCAAAAATATGGGGTGCATCACAAAAATGGTACATTATATCATCCCCAAACAAGCGAACAGGTAGAAGTGTCAAATAGGGAACTAAAACAAATGTTGGAAGACTGTGAATAGTGCTAGAAAAGATTAGGCTATTAAATTGGATGATGCATTGTTGGCTTATCGAACTACATTAAAAACTCTTAAAGGCATGTCATATTATAGGTTAGTTTTTGGTAAAGGATGTCATCTTCCTATTGAATTAGAGTATCGTGCATATTGGGCAACTAAATATTTGTATTTTGATTTAAAGATTGCACGAGAAAGACGTTTGTTGCAACTTGATGAGTTACATGAATTTAGAGGGAAGGCATATGAGAATGCTGAAATTTATAAAGAAAAGACTAAGAAGTAGCATGACAAGCATGTAAATGACAAAGAACTTCAATTAGGTCAATAAGTCTTGCTCTACAATAGTCGTTTACAACTTTTTCCAAGCAAATTGAAGTCTAATTGGTTTGGTGCTTACCAAGTAGTCGGAACTTCACCTTTTGGTGCAATTGCAATTTTGAATGAAAAGAACAATGAAAGATTCAAGGTTAATGGACAACAGCTTAAGAGTTATGTGGTGGGTGGCTATTTGCAACAACCGCCTTCTAGACACTTGGAAGAACCATGAAAAAAGGGAGAAAGTCAAGCTAACAACTATAACTTAGAAATAAAATTTTCTCTTTCTCATTTTGAATTCAGTTATTTAGTTGAAGTTATCATTTTCCTTTCAAAAATCCTCCACCATCCAATACAAAGTGGCACGTCAGGGAAGTTTCCTCACTCCACCCTTTATACATTATTTCTCTAATATTGAGGATAATGTTATCTTTTAAGTTTGAGTGTGGGAAATTTCCTTAAATTTTGGGTTGGTTTAAAACTCAAGTATATTGAAAATAATTTTAAAATAAAAACATGTCATCGAGCTTAAATTTATTGTGATAAACTTCAATGCTCTAGGATGATATATGATTGCTAAAGAATATAACTTAAGAAAATGCTTAATATTGCTTCAATTTTATGCATAAGTTGAAATTGTGTTTTTTTAAAGTCCAAATTTGATTATGGTCTATGATTGATATTGCTTTGGGATTATTGGAAACATGTTATGTGAATTTTGCTTGAGCAAAGTATTGTATTTGACTAACTCCTAGAACTTGCTTGAGGACCAATTGAGGCAAGATAACTAATTTGGGACCTTATTGAAGAAGTGATTTAGGCCATGTTTGGTTGTTTGAGCCTTTCTAGCCTACCTCATATTAAATATCATCACTAGTATCCCTATTAAGCCTTTATTGATAATTATGAGCCTTTTTGTTATTCTTTCATAGTCTATAATTATCCTAACCTTGAACCCAAATATTTATAATTTCACTTAGTGAGAAAACTAATTTGATCACGTAAAAGCATTCAGGGAGCATAAGAGTGGAGGTACTTTGAGGGAGTTAGGTAAGTTAAGAGAGTATGATATTTTTCTCACCCAAAAACCTGGAGAGCAGAAGGCACTCTAGTATGTCCATATACTGCTGCACGATAAATACGTTAGTCTAGGGAACGATTAAAGGTAGGTCTTAGAGAGGAACAATCGTACCTTAGAACAGGCTAAACGACACAGGATTAGAGTGCTTGTGATGGGGTATTTGTTGGTGGCCAAGGTGAGTGGCAGCTGTTCTTTAGGTTTAAGAGCGCTCTTCTTCTTTTTTTTTTACAAAGGAGATTACAACACTAAATTAACTCTCGGGGGTACATGGCGCCTCGCGCATCTCATCGGAGTAGCTCTTGGACGTCGAAAGGGGGTTCGGGTAAGAAATAAAGCCCCGGGCGTCGGACACCAGCAAGGCGAGCGAGGCCGTCCGCGCACTGGTTGCCCTTCCGGAACACGTGCTGGATCTGGACCGTTCACTTTCTTTGCAACAGCTGACGGATACCTGTCACCAAAGTAAAAATGTCTGTTAGTACCACAAGCGGGGAAGAGAGCAAGGTAATGGTCTCACGAGAGTCGACTTCGACTATCACGTGGCGATAACCCAGGTCCCAGGTTAGATTAAGACCCGAGAGCACCCCTCAGAGTTTCGCAGCTAAGGGCGAGCCCCGTCAGATTAGCTATTGGAAGCCGCCACACCACTTCCCTTGCCAATCCCGAATCAGACTCCCAGCGGAAATCACTGTGGACACAGGATGCATAGCGCCATCAGTATTGACTTTCACCCAACCCGTCGCAGGCTTCTGCCACCCCACAAACGTACCCACCGGTAAGCTTTGGGTCTGAAAAATGCAGCTCTCCATCATCCTGGCCCGGGCAATCCATCTCACGTAATCTATGATAACTCTGTAACCCTCTGGCGGCCAAACAAAACCCGGCTCGAATAAGCTACCATTTCGCCATTTCCAGAGGAACCAGCAAGCGACACCAAAGATCGTGGCCCACGCGTCCTGCTGTACCGAAACAAACATGGTAAGGTTACAGGACAACCAAGAGTCCACTTCTTGCTGGAAAAAATCCCGATTCACCACTTCCAGGGAAAATTGACCCCAGAGAGCTCGCACTCTCGAGCAGTCCCGAACCACGTGAGCAGTGGTCTCTAGTTGTCCACAGAATCGACAACTATTGTCGGTGGCAACATGCCTAACCACTCGCTGGTGATTCGTGAGGAGCTTACGCTGAGCCACCAACCACAAAAATGAACGAATGCGCTGAGGGCCCACCCATTTCCAGATAATGGCCCACAGACGGTGTCGGGTATCCATGGGGGGGCCTCGATAAGCTCATAAGCCGACGCCACAGTGAAGTCGCCGTGGGGGGTAGGTTCCCACCGCAGACTATCCGCCTCCAAACTGTCGACTATAGGGCCTAACTGTGCAAGTGCCAAGCAAACCTCAGACGAGAGAAACTGTTGGAACTCATGTCATCGCCACTCACCGCCGTCAGTAGTGAGATCCGCAATTGTACTCAAACGAAGGGTATCCGGGACCGGAGAGGAGGCCACTGAAAGAAGCGGTCCCCAACCGTCTAGCCAGTTGTCCAACCAAAATAACACCCTCCTCCCATTCCCCACGGTCCATCTGGTCCCTTGCCGGATCCATGGCCAGGCCGCCAAGATCCCCTGCCAAACCAACGACGCCCCTAGACGGGAGAGCGTGAGGGGTAGGTGGGTAGTATCAAGGTGATATTTAGCCGGAAGGATCTGCACCCAAAGGGCCGAAGGTTTAGTGAGCAGGCCCCACCCCAACTTCGCCAGGAGTGCATCGTTCGTAGACCGAATACGTCTGAGGCCTAGGCCTCCCGCCGTTTTGGGCTGACACACCGTCTCCCAGTTCACAAGATGCATCTTACGATGCTCAGGCGAGAAACCCCAAATAAAGTTGCGCATAAGTTTTTCCAGCTCGTCACACAGATGATGAGGAAGCCGAACCATTTGCATCGTGAATGTGGGCAACGTCGAAAGGACCGACTGGGTTAAAGTAACCCTACCGGCCAGGGACAGCATCCTGGCCCGCCACCCTGTAAGTTTCCTCTGAGCATTGTCGAGGATATGCTGATAAGTGTGCCGTGTCGTCCTTTCGTGGATCAAAGGAACCCCTAAATGCCGGCCAAGGTTAGTCGTGCAAGTCACCTGAAGCCCTTGGCTAAGGCGATGCGCAGTCTCCCGAGGGACATTCTTGGAGAAGAAGACCCGGGTCTTGGCCTTGCTAACTTGCTGCCCAGACGCGCTGCAGAATGTGTCTAATGTGCGAGCGATTAGCTGCATCTGACTATCCTCAGCTGCTGCGAAGAGCACTAGGTCATCGGCAAAGAAAAGATGGGATATGGGAGGTCCCGTGCGGCCCAGTTTAATGGGCTTCTACGCCCCCCGGGCCACTTCGGTCGAAATGAGATGACCCAGCCATTTCATGCAGAGGACGAAAAGATAAGGAGAGAGTTGGTCCCCTTGCCTGAGCCCACGCGAAAGCCTGAAAGGTTCTGAAGCAGCCTCTTGTCACACAACCCGAAATGAAGGGGTTGTAACACAATGCATAATGACCCAAACTAAATGAGCCGGGAGACCAATATCCTCCAGAGTCTCTTGAACAAACGACCACCGCAGCCGATCATACGCCTTCTCCAAGTCCACTTTAAAGGCCATTTGTCCTGTTTTACCCTTTTTTTCCGCATAGAGTGGATCACCTCCTGGGTTATAATAATATTATCCGTAATATGTCGACCCAGAATAAAGCTGCACTGAGAGTATCACATGCTTTTAACTTTTCCAAAAAAAAAAAGGAACAAAAATAAATAGTCATTTTATAATTTATCGAGAGTTCATTTATATACATATAACAGTTTTGTGACGCTTTACATGTACGGATATGTAGTTATTTACAACCAAAACGTTCACAGCTTATGTCTAACTCGTTGGAGAAAAGGGAACAAGAAGAGTTTCAGTTGGAATCAGTAAGCTTAGAAAGTAAGTAGAGGCAACCAGAGCAAAGGAGGACAGAAGCTGAGAAGCAAAGCAAATCTGTAGGAGATTGGATGGCTGCTGTCTTGCTCTTTTCAAAGAAACCTATAAGAAGAAGCATTACTATTACATGTCCAAGCTTGGTTTTCAGTTCGTTTACTGTTTTAACTTCCAGCCATCGCGGTCGTTCCTGCAAGTAAAACGAAAAGCACAAATCCTTAATGTCTGAAGCACGATTTTGTTTTCCAATTCCTTATTCAGATACTTGATTAAGGAAAGAAAAAGGGAGAAAAGGCAGATGATAACTATGTTTTAAATGGAGCACTTCAGCAAAACATGACCTGAATAAGCTCAGGTACCCTTCTAAGATTCGAATCCCAATGTTACCCATTCCCGACCAACTTGCTTTACAAATGGCATGAATGATAAGGAAAACCAATGTGTAAAAATGGCAAAATAAAAACTGTAGAGGAAGAAAATAGAAAAACATAGTAAAGATAGTCCAAGTGAAACAATACTGTTTTAAGTAAACTTCCCGAAGTTGGAGAGACCATGCACCTACCTTGAGGGTGAATAAGCCAAATAAACTAGATCTGTTCTGTATGCTTTTCCCTGATATCAACTTTGAGGTGTCAAGATTGCTTATAAAGAGTTCATACAGCCCCATTCCGAAGACCAGCATCACTGTTCCTAAAAGGTAGACATCTAAACATGCAGTAAGTATGATAATTAGCACTTACACAGGAACATTCACTAAAAACGCAGAAACATAATGCATGCAATCACTGTCATGAAAAAGTAGACATTGACAAGATAAAATAACAACTGCTGATTTGGGCAAATATCAGTAAGTCCAAGTATTTTTCAGCATTTTTACTATATAGCAACCTAGAAGAGGATTATCAAGGAAAACAACTACAAGTTGTAGTTTGCACATCTCACTGATGATATTTGATTCCTAATTTTGTAAACCAATTTTGGGACATTACAGAAACACAATATAATCAAGATCTAGAGATGCAGTTTATAGAATGAAACACTACATAATACAGCATGACTACAAAATTTCTGAGGGGTGGGGGCTATGGGTTGTGGGGTTGGAATGCAACGTGCAGAGAAATGCAAGCAACGGCTGAGTGGAAGGTGATTCAAAAAAGAGCAAAATCGTCCACAGATGTATGTGGTAAACTAATTACATAAGATGATTCAAAAGAGAACAAATCGTCCAAGGATGTAAGTGTTAAACTAATCACTCAAGAACTCAAAAGGTGATAGCCCATCTAACAAGGTACAGATAATTATTCATCTGTTCATGCCATATAAGACAAACATAGTCCATTATTGTAGAACAGAAAAGTTCAATTGCAGAAAAGGCTAGTCATTGACATACCAAGGAATCAAAACATAAATGGAAAGTCAAGCTGAAAAACTGAAATCACTGTATGTAGCACGCATCGGTGCAAACAGCAGTCCACAATAATAAAACAAGAATCGTACGTAACATACTTTTATTAAGGCAAAAGTCAAAACACAACCCAAATACCTACTTTCTTTGCACAGAATGTTCCAGCAATTGGAAAATGAAAAAAAAAATGCAATTTACTGAGTTCACAAAATATATGCAACTTTTGTGATGTAAGGCAAATAGAAGAATTATTAACTAGTAGCTAAAAATCACGAAATTAGGAACTATGACTGATATTAGGCTGCTGAATTATCAAGTTTCAAGGTTAGATCTTGGCTAAAAATGCTGCAATTTTAGATTTTGTATAGCCGGAGTTTAAGGTTTGATTACTGGATATTTAAGCTTAAGATTTCAGGGTTTAATATGCTAGAAGTTAGGATTTTGGTTGCCGAAATTTTGTAGTGAACGCAAAGAATAGAAGGTAGAAAACTAGGAATCACTCTTAAAAGAAAGCATCCCATCTTCTAGTTGAAAACTCAAGTTTGTAGAAAAATTTTAGATTGCTTATTATTAATGAAGAGCTGAATACATATACACACACACACACATATAGTTCTTAGAACCTTTATTCTAGTAGAAAAGGGTTCCTAATTTATATCATATTATAATAAAAATTTAAGTCCTATACAACTAGGATAGCATAGCTAAAATAGAATAATATATCTAACAGACTACTAATTCAATTCTTATCTAATAAGCAATCCTAATATAATCTAAATTTTAGCCCTTGTCTTTTTTATCAACTCAATTCCTATCTTCCATCCCCCCAAATTAAGGCTTGTGATTGACTTTTTTTTTTTTAATTTCTTCGATAGACTTTAAACTCGTTTGCATCATTTTGTCATTTATGTCACAAGTTTATTGATGCAAATAAATAAGAAATTAGCTCAATAAAGTCAGCTTCTAGCAAAAGGAAGCAGCAAAAGGAAGTAAATTCACTAAAGCATGTCTTCTTCTTGCAACTAAAACATGACTTTTCCAAATGGACCAAACGTTCTTGAAACCTATAAGCAAAAGCATGGATTAAACTAACCTTCAATCTCATAGATTTTGTTAAACTAAAACTAAAGAAAAGGAAACTCAAAACAGAACAAACAATTTTAGATCTTTGACCATGAACCCATTTTCAATTTTGTATTTTAGCCACCTTTGGTCTAATCATACAATAGTACATTCTAAGCATTGGTAGGCATCTTGATGATGCTTATGATGATGATGATGGTAACAACCACATGAAAGAGAAAAATATGAATTCAAGGACAGGAAAATAGCAAGACATTCCCCAACTTATTAATGTAGCTATATATTACCAGAAAATTTAAGCACTAATAGAGTAGAAAGAGGAATTTTCCACCAAATCTTGAACTTGTTTATGGACAAAACAAACGCATTTTATATTTGCAACTGGGCAACACCAGATATATAAAATGGAATAAAGTAAACCGGCTTAGAAATTCAAGTACTCCTGAAACAAAAACCTCAACAGTAAAGAATTCTGAGATCATTTACTCACCTATGGCGTCTACCAGTAACATAATCACTTTAGCCTGATTGAAAAAGTACTCAATGTAGGATGACACAACATAAGTGCAGCCCTGCACATTGAAATGACGTATGAGTAAATAGCTGCCATTAGGTAGCTACAGGTGATCTCGATTTATACCTCTACAATAAGTCACCCTTCTCTATCCAAGTGAAAAGAAACCAGAGCAAATTTAGACTTCTTTTAGATTTTAGGAACGGTGCAACCCTTCAACCCTATGGATGACTGTTTTCCAAGCTCATGACTTGTCTCCATATGTGGGAAACTAGGCCAATCTAAGATAATACAGGATAAGGTCGTGTTGTCAAGTATTATTTATAATAGAAAAGAAAACACCTTTAGCGAAGGTGAATTCAAGCTTTCATAATGACCACAAGAATTCTACATCATATAAAACGGCAAGAGTTTAAAGAAAATTCACCTTGATGAAACACAAAAAGGATCCAATCAAAGAACCCAAAACTCCTAGAATGGCCAAGAAGCGACATCTGTAAATCACCTGCACACCACCGTAATCGTAATTTAGGATTAAATTTTTAAGATTTGAAGACGGTATTAACAGCAAAAGCTCCAAGTAACATCGTGCAGAGGCAAAGAAACATTGTGCAGACGCAAAAAAGTTGATACCTTTTCCACATCCTCTTCAACAGCTTCCAACTTCTTCATCCTGTGGGCAATAACATGAGATTGAGACGATTGAGAAGAAGATTCTGCAGCTTCGGTTGCCAAAGGAACATCAGCTCTTGAACAAAACCGTTTAGTGGTTGTAATCGAGGATAAACTAACACCAGGCAGGTTAATCGAAGACACCCTTCTGAAACGAGGACAGGTGTTGCACGTTCTGATGCTTGAAAATAACATTGCTTGAAAGCTAAGCCTAATGGGTCGTGTAGTCGCCAGTGAAGAAATCTTCATGGTGGATGGAAGTCCGAAAGTGAAAGCATGAATCTAGGTACAGAGAAGAACTTAACGGAGCCTGGAATTGGGATTGAAAGGAAGTCCACGTACAGAGTTGGTCACATATTTGTTTTTATTTTTGGTATTTTTTTCCAGTTGAATTTGCTGTACGTTAGCACGGAGCACTGTATAAAACTAGAAGGTGAACTTGGAACCACACATACCAGTCTAATGGCATGATGATTTTATGAAGCTGTAGTCTCCTGAGTCTTAATAGTCGCAACCTTTAATAAAAACTTTAGGCACTGTTTGTTAATTTTTATTTTTAGATTCAGTAAAATTGAATTTTGAATTTTGAATTTTGAATTTTGAGTTTTGAGTTTTTATTTTAGTTTTTAAAACTATAATAAGTAGATTTTATTTTCTGTTTTTATTTTTATAATTTGATTTAATATCAACTAAATATATTTTATTTAATTATTTAATATTAATTATCAATAATAATTTAATTTGAAATTGTATATTTAATTATCTAGAATTATGAATAACTAAACTTTAACGATTAAATTAAAATTTATAAGTAATTTAAATATTAATTTTTAAAAATAAATAATTCTAATTTAATAATTATTAATAAATATAGTTAAAAATTTTAAAAACATTCAAAATATATATAATTTTCTTTAATAATTAAAAGTAAAATTTAATTTATCAATAAAATAATTATTAAATTATTTATTTTAATAAAATATTTATTTCTCATGATAAAATAATTTATTTATAAGTTTTATCTAATATATAATTATTATCAGTAATAAAAATATAATTACATTTTCATTAATAATCAAACATGTTTTTATTTTTATTTGAAAAATATAAACTAATAACAGAAAATGAAAACTGAAACTAAAAACTATAATAAAAAAACAGAAGTGAAGCCAAATAATCTTCTTAGTTATCAATTATATTAGAATTTAAAAAAATTATATATTAAAATAAATATCCTTATAATTAAATTAATAGAACTCTATTATATTCACAACTATTTATATGTGTGTGTATGTGTGTGTGTGTGTGTGTATAACTAGTTCCATCTCTAATCATAGATTAATATTAAATTATATTAAACCTTGAAGTTATAAAATCTTAACTTCGCATATGTACAAAAGGTATGTTATGTCTCACATTTATTATATTAATGTTGACAGTCTAAAGAAAATTCATCTCACTTCATCCACAAATGAAAGGGGCCCAAATATAGAAATCTTGAAATTCATTTGACTAGAGAATTTATATGTGTGAGGATCAATGGAGATGTTCAAAATTCAAGAATTCTAGATAAACATAATTGACATGTATTTTAAAGAAAAATAATGTAGAAAGGTAGTTAGCTAAAATATAGGGGAAATGGATTAGAAGTTAGACACTAAAGCGAAAAAATAGAAGTTGAGACAATGATGAAAGTAATTAACATAAATATAGCTAAGTGCGATAGAAAATAAACAATTACAAGAGGCATAATTCCAGAATGTGGGAGTTAAGGAGATAGTGGTAAGTAGTTTGGTAAAATATAAAGAAGTGGGTAGTTATTGCAAAAACACAACTTGAGGTTGAGAGAACTATAATTCCACCAACATTTTGAGAACAAGGGACAATGGACACATAATACAATTTCTAGACCAATATAATACAATAAAAATCATTCTTTAAAGAGATTAATTAGCCTATTTCAAACACACTTTGTCATTTTCCAACTTTCTTTACTTTGTGAATTTCCTTTTGTTATATCAAATTCCCTTTTGTAGTTTATGATTCCTTTTTGCAAAAATTAGTTACTTTATTTTAGATTTCATTTCAACATTTTTGAAGCCCGTTGATGTCATCGATAGAAGTTAGGTATAAGTTATGGGAGAATTCCTCCCTAGCATGCCTGCATTTCAAATTAATACCAAATAATGTGGCATATCCAATGAAATTCTATTTATAAGAACACAAAATGAAATAGAAATCATTGCCGTCGACATTGGAGGAAGAAGTCCTTATAATTGTAAGAAATGAAGGCTTTATATCAAATATGGTAAAATATCTTAAAAAGGTAGCCTCGCCTTCAATTAACTTTCCTACAGGGGAGAACCCAAAATTGTTACAACAGAACAAATTTATTTGCATAAATTAAGTTCTAAAGTTGATGTCAAATGCAACCTCTACAATCGACGCTGGGCAGAATTCACCTATTCTAGCAAAGGAAATCTCTAAAAGACTTAGTGGAGTCATACTCTTAATGCAATGAAATTCAGAGAATGTAAATGCCTCCTAACAACTCCCTTTATAAATGAGAGATATGTTCCTCCACAAAAGAGAGAAGATGTTCTTATTATGCCTCTTTATATTAATTTGGATAAGGCCAACATACAATCAGGCCTAAAATTCTAGGTAAACAAGAAATCGGTGTTGAGGATGTAGCTAATGGATCACAATATTGTTTGGGAGTTAACATTGCAGTTGTAAACTACAACTCCATTATTCACTTACTACAAAATGAGATTATAAGTTGATATAGAAGCTATTAGGGAAGTGGTTCAGGACTTGTATAGGCTTGGTTTAAGACAATTTGGCTACCCAGAATTCCATAAGCTTTATTCAGATCAGATAGATAATGAGAATCCTTATTCTTGTGGCTATGGAATTCCCGAATTCAACTTATTCTCTTGTAAAGATAGTCAATCCACTATTGAGCACATTTCCATGCTCATTGCATAATATGAAGAACTATCAAATTACTAAAACTTCAATTAATTTAAGATCATGTTGTTCTTGAATTCTTTAATAGGGACCACCTTTTTATGATATGTTTTGTTATCCAGGAATTTTATTTTTCCTACGTTGAAATGGACATTTTATTTTATAGTCAATTTTTAGGACTGAAACCAAAGTTAATATAGTACAATCATCAAGAATAACACAGAAGAGTGGTGAGAATATTAATATGTTTATCACTAGTTTTTAAGAAAATGAGAAGTTGATGCCAAATAACACTTCTTAAAACTGAATATATGAAGCTAGCTCAAAGGGGCTTGGACATTGAATTATGGAAGAAATTTTATCGTATACAATTTCATGATTTCTATAAGTTAGTAGCTAAAGTCTTTAAATATGAAGATCTCCTTAGAGAAGAAGTCAAATTGCTAGGTACTTATCCTATTAAGAAAAATTCTTATGCTTTCGTAGTGGCTGAAGTCAACATCCCTAGAACTTGCATTTATCACTCCTTGGACCAGAAATCCTTGGAAGCAAAAAAAAACCCATCCAAGTTCAGTACGCCTTTAACACTTCCAAAATAGAGGATATTTGGTAGTTGTAGTTTATATCATGTTTTAGTAGGTGTTTTAGTGTGTTTTTAGGTGTTAATTAGATGAATTGTGAATGTTTAGGATTAGAATTGTCTAACGTGATTATGCGTTTATGTTTTTGAGTTTTATGTGTTTAGAGCATGTTATTGGATATAAATTATTTTCATGTGTTTGTTAGTGTTTGAAATCAGATGAAGAAGATCGAGTAAAGTTCGAGAAAGTTTAGGGGAAGAGTCAGGCCACGTCACGGTCATGACATCCCTGTCACGGTCGGTCGTGATAGAAGTGATCCAGCTAAGGTCATCATCGTTACTAAATGGGCCACGATCGTGACAGAAGTTATGTTCAAGGGTCACGATTATGACTGGTTGCATCACGATACTGACAGAAGCTCATTTTTGGGGGTCACAATCGTGACAAGCGTGAGATAGATATGATATTTGCATCAGTTTTTATTTTTGGAGGGCATTTTATAGACATGAGAATTTGCTTCAATTTTATTTTTGGAGGGCATTTTGGACTTTTTGGCCTAGGTAAAACTTACAGGTTGTTTGGTTGAGGGGAATGATTATTCCATTCCTCCTTAATTCCTGGTAATAACTTATTGCTCTGTTTGGTTACAATAACAATACAGAAATGACAATCTTTCGATTTAGATATTCTTTAAATTTGCGGAATACCTAAATCGATCCCTCCATTGTCTTTGTCTATTTCGAGCACGACGGGAATAGATTTCATGACTTGAGGACAAATTTATCCTTCTCTACCGTGAAAGAGGGTTGTCCATCTCCCAATCTCTTCTCCAGCCCAACCTTCGATCGCAATCATCTACACCTATCTTTTGGGTAAGTTAAAAATGTTCTCTCTCAATAAGTTTTGTCCTTCTCTTCTAGTTTCACTTTTTTTGTATAGTTTGTATTCTTGAATCTCACCAGTAGTTTAATACTTCTTCTTCTTTTTCTTTTTATGGGTTTTGCTCTTCATTCTGAACCATTCCATTTTTGGGTTTAATGCTTCTTCTTCTTCTTCTTCTTCTTCTTCTTCTTCTTCTTCTTTTTTCTGGGTTTTGCTCTTCACTTTGAACCTGAAATTTCTGGGTTTAATGTTTCTTCTTCTTATTTTTTGTGGTACTGAAATTTCTATACCAGTATTTCGGTGGGAAAAGCCACTAAGATCTCAATCTCACTGCTTAGGTACTTTCTTCATATCCCTTTCTTTAAGTTGGTTTGTATGTTTATGGTTATGCATGTGTGTTTGTTTATATCTATTCAATGTTTAAGATTTGGAATATGTTGACTTAGACAATTTTCCTTTTGGCTCTGAGAAAATGATGTGGAAGAAAGATTGTAAATTTGGTTCATTTCACGAGAGAGCGAAACTGATTTATAGGTATGTTTATAATTTGGTTTCTTTGGTGAGGTTTTCTTAGAAGTGAACAGAAATGAAGTTGATGATATAATTTTGAATTTCGCTTCTTTTGGGGGCTTGATTTTTTAGTGTTAGGTTATTTTTTTAGTTTGATGCAATTGGTTGAAAAGTTTGATTTTCTTGTGGAACGAAAGTATAAAGGTGATTACTTGGCAGCATCAGGGATGCTTTTAGTTGGATATGGATTTGAGGTTCAGTTTAGAATTTTCATAGATGTTTCCTCGAAGCGTATGATGTTATCTAGATGGCATTTTTAGTTTCCTGAGCTAGCGTTATATAGCCCAATTGGTGGAGTTCTAGCCATATTTGTATGTCTCTGTTTTCATTTATTTATGTTCTCTTCATGAAATGTTTGTTTGTCTAGATAACATAGGGAAATGAATAGACAGACTAGGAATCATTAGATTTTTCTGTATTTACTAAGCCTACCTATGAAGGTTAATTCCTTTACTTGTGGAATCTAGACAGATTGCTTTACCTTCCATAGGTATTAAACATGAGTTCAACTATTCATAAAATTCCTAAAACCTCTGAGAGGTAGTCATTGTTTTTCCAAGATTTGGCATCACTGATCTCCGCTCAAAAAGGGAAGTTCTCAAGTCCAAGTCAGGCAACGGTAGTATCTGCCCTATGGCGTGAAAATTTTAGGGGTTCAAATCTTCCACCTCCTCTTATATACACCTTAAACGATAGCTCAGATTTGTCTCCTGATTCCAGAATTCCAGATTACCCTCTTTCCCCAGAAGCCAAATCAGATTCAAGGACTCCAGTTCAGAGTTCTGGGAGGGAATTTGTGACTCCAGCTAAAAGCAAAGGAGAGGCTAGCACATCCTTTGCTTTAATAAGTGCACGGCAGAATCTAGGTTCATCAAGTTCAACTTGGTAGTCACCAGCAAAGGCTAGTAGCAGTGACCAAGAGGAGAGAGGAAAAGAGTCTCCTCTTTCCTCTTGAGATTTTCTAATACGAATGCTTTGGAATGCTTTGAGATTGCTGAGTCAATAGCTTAGCCTGCCTGGTATAGTTTCTTGTTTTTATTGAAGTCCAGACTTCCATTTTCGCTTATGTTGTTTTACTTATACCGTTTAATCCTTCTTGTTTCATCTTTTGGTCGAATGGCTCTGATTTTAACATTTCTCAAAATGGGAGTAAAATTTCTATCTTGATTTCTTAGGTTGACATAGAGATGTTGCATATTGTCTTTAGGAAGGAAACATCCTAAAGCCCATCCAACCATAAGAACGCAAGCATGACAATAGAAGAAATCAAAATACCTTTATTTGCACAAATGCTATAACTGCCTGCGACTGTGCTCTTTCTTTTTTTCAATACATCTTTCCCTCATTCTGATGCTTTCCATCTAACTTCTGCGATTTGATTTCTCATCCCATTAAGTTCTAAAATTAGCTGCATTAACTAGAAAAAGAATGAACCACTCCCAAAGATTGAACAATGCAATATTCAAGGTGTCTAATAATAATAATAAGAAGAAGAAGAAAAAAATTTAATAATAATAATAATAATAAGTAGAAAATTTATAATAATAATGTATAATATTAATAAAAATAATAATTTAATAATAATAATAAAATTAATAATAATAAGAATAAGAATAATAAATTAAAAATTAATAATAATAATAATAATGAGTTTAATAATATAATTAAGAATAAAAATTAATAAATTTAATAATAAGTAGAAATTTATAATAATATTTAATAATAATAAAGTTTAATAATAATAATAATAATAATAATAATAATGACATTTTAATCTTTTATTACTTATTCCTTTCTTATTCTAAGTTTATATTTTTAAACTAAATGTTGAAATAGAAATTTTTTATCTATTCCATTTCCTAAATCAAACAAAGTAATACACATTCTATTTTATTCCTCATCTTTTCTATTCTTAAGAATAATTATTCTATTCTATTCCTTCAACTAAACAGGCCGTAAGCTGTCAGCTATGGATTTTCCGTTGCCTATGGAGAAAGCATCTCTTGGACCCTATCGCACCGAGTAATGTTATCTTTTTTATTTAATAAACTGCAGTTTACATCTCCTTTTTCATTTGATCATTTCTGTAATCTATTCTTTCTTTTCGTTAGAGAGAACAGGGATGCAAATAAAGTGAGAGTAGTTCTTCTCGCCACTGGCAGCTTCAACCCACCTACTTTTATGCACCTGCGTATGTTTGGTAAAGTTATTGCTTCCCTCTTGCTTTTACTTGGTTGTGTTTATAATGTTAATGATTGAATTTCTATATGTTTACACTTCAAATTTCAAGCTGTCCCTCTCTTAAGAAATACAAGTTGCACATATATATGTTTATATGTTAAGGGTTCTGCTTTGACTTTGGCTTTTAATTTACCCACACAAATGAATTTATTCCCGTTTAAGGTCTTCATTTGTTTTCTTGTTTAAACTTCGTTCGTTAGAGCTAGCAAGGGATGCACTTCATTCGGAGGGTTACGATGTTATTTCAGCGTACATTTCACCTGTTAATGATGC
>JAOSBK010000005.1:12019672-12032061 GCA_027568895.1 Erythroxylum shatona | reverse complement strand
CCGTATCACTTATTTTAGGCATCATTGAGTTCCAAAACCACGCCATGATCAATGAGTCCTCCTCATCCCATGCCTCAAAACCTGGATCTTCTAGCCTTGGTCTAGTTCCTAACAAGTGACTGATTTTACCCTAGCCTTTCAAAATTGTTCGAACAAGTTGTGACCACTTGAGATAATTTTTCCATCCAATTTTTAGGCAGATGAATGATCTATAACTCTACCGAAGATTGAGTCTTAGTTACTTCATCTGATGAAGCAACAATTATTGAACCACTCTCCTTGGTTTCTGCCATTGTTTCTACCGAAACTAATCACTGATGAGCGTTGGAACAAAGGGAACAAGGATTTTGGATACAGACGAATAGGACAGCAATAAAGGCTCTAATCAGCGATGAAGGCTGATGTAGGAAGAAAGGAAAAAAGGATTTCGAAGAAAGAAGAAGAAGAGAATAGCAATGAAGGCTCAATCCTCTCCTTATTTTCCAGGAAAATTCGAGCCTAAAGCTTTGATACCATATCAGAATTTAGGATTTCAAGGTACCCTCTTTATTGAAACTTAATAGGATATATATATACATAAAGAGTACAACATAGATTAGGAAACAAATCTCCTAATCCTTACTGAGCTAGGAATCTAACCCTATCTAAGGATCCCTTATTTTTAAGGATCCTAATACATATCCTATATCTGATATTTACCTAATACAGTATATATAAAACAGATTCTCACAATAGTCAATGTCATGGGTAGGTTTAAAGTCCTCTCTACTGTAAGGATTTCCTTAGCAATTAGTGAAGTCAGTGCTTGTGCTACAAATGAATTAAAGACCCCAATCAAGACGATTATTTAGAGTTCCACCTTCAAATATGGACCATATTCATCATCTTTCCCCTCAGCGGTTCTATGGTTAATAATAATGTCATCTACAATTTTATTTAATTCCACTTCGATGCAAATAATCAATTAAGGACTTGAGTTCATTTTGGGATCCATATTTGGACGACTCAAGATCATATTTACTTCCTACCTGTTACAATGCCAGAATTTCATGTTAAAATAAAGACATCCTAATATAATAGGTCATAGCTTTGCAGGTTTTAGAAAATAATGTCTAGGGTAAACTTATGTGCAGCACCCAAGATACCCCTACAAATCCAATCCATTATAAGTAAATCATTTACCAAACAAGTCGAAGTAGAAAAGCGTGACACAAGATAGCCAAAACTCATACCTCATGAATGCTATGTGAGGAATGAGGCAATGACCTGACCATTAGCCAGCTTGAAGAAATCATCATCCTTCAAAGAAAAACAGAGAAGCGATATGCAGTGAAATTGAGAAGCAACACATAAAAAGGAGAAAAAATGCAAAACTGAGGCAGAGAAGACGCGCAGGAAGAAGAAATTTTGTGAAACAGAAGGAGAGAGGACGCGCAGATAATAGAAATGCCAAATTAGAGATTTTATGAAATAAGGGTTCCTGAAATTAATGGGGTTTTTGATATTTGGGAATTTAAGATTAATAATCTAGTTAATGTTTACATATTTTATTGGATCCATGCCAGATAAATTGTTGGCAACGAGGTCTTACATATAGCAAATATTTAGTAGAGAGGTTAAGTTTATGTTAACGTAAGGGTTTTTTAAATATTAATCAAATGTTTAAGCTGTTTTCGTACATTTAAAAGCGTTAGGATCCTAGTTAAATTTTAGGTTCAACCCTAAAATCTTAAGAGAAGAGACTACCCAGACCGCTACCTAAACTAAAATGTAATACAGCAGCCCACGGCAATTGCTCTGAATCATAAAATCTACCGTCACAATTGCATATTGAATATTTCATGGAAGCTGTGCAATACATGGGCCCTCGTTGGAATTTCACTTACTAAGAAACGTTTGTAATTACTTAAAAAATAATTTTAAATTTAAAACATTAAAATATAATTTTTGATGAGTTTTTATCACTCTAAAAAGATAAAATCTGTATGAGTATTGTAGCCTAATTTCAATATAGAATATAACAAAATAACTCAATAAAAATTAAAAATAAATACTTTAGTTTTCCTAATATTACAAGTTTGTTTTAGTAATTTTAAACCATATGAATACTTTTATAATAAGTAAAATTAGATAATGAATTTGTATCTTTTAAGAATGACTTGGACTAATCAAATTTCATATGTGTTTATTTTTGCAAGTATATTTTTCTATGCATATATGAGCAACAAAAGGTGATTTTATTGGAGCATAATAATAATTTGTACGTTACACACACTAATGATAAATTAAAGGAAGATAGTGAAATAAACTACAACATTCAGTTAAAAAGATATATGCCGAAAAAAGAAAAGCCCATTTCAAATCGTTTACTTCTGATAGTACCTAAGCTAAAGAAAAAAAGTAACAAATCAATTGGGTTGAATTCAATCAATGAAATTCATCTAAGTTGAAGTTTTCTATCATAAGATTTAGCAAACAATCTGTGATACGACTATATAGCTAATACTTTGTCTAATCAAACTTTTTGTCGTCTTCTCAGTGTAACTCTACGTTATCGGACAGATTAGATGGGGCATAAGCCGAAAGCCACAATTTGGATAATTATCTGACTTGTAAGAGGAAACAATTGAATGGTCGCCCATCTTATTGAGTATTATAAAACATACCACAGTAAGAAGTCAGATTATCTAAGTGAAGTAAATTGAACTTAATTGGATTGTACTTTTCTAATTACAACCATGTGCCATAAATTAAATTCTACAAGAATTGTGGAGAAAAAAGTTGTCCTCCGTTGGTTCAATGCACACGATTGATGGAATTGGGTGACGAACGTTGTTTACAATTCCCATTATTTCATTGTTCATAGGATCCCGATCTAACACTTCCACAGTAGTCAACCATCAAATTAAATAATGTTAAGCCTTAATTATGTCACATGGTCAAGTTTGTCACGTCTATAAGAGTAGTTCGATCTCCTAGAAATGCCAAACATTAATCATATTATATGCTTCAAGAAGACTAATCACATTTCAGTTTCCACCTTACACCCTCCAACAAGTAGAATGGACCAAGTGTGCCTTTCCCAATCCTCAATCCCACCTATTCATATTTTATTACCATTTTGGTGTCAAACAGCATATTATAAATGACAGGGAAAAAGTAGAATTTTCATACTTTATCATCTTCGTCTTGTATTGGCTTCTCCCGGGAGGTTGTAGAAGAAACATTGAGCAGATGCGGAGGTTTTGATGTATAAGTATCATCTATGTACATGTACATGTACACTTTAGAGCAATGAAAGACGATTTTGAAACACAACTTCGACGACCCCACAGGAAACTCCCAAGAAAGGATCATGACGACCAACATACATCGCTCCCCCGTATCTTTGTATTCCTTGAGTAATCTCCAAGCCATCTTGTTTTGATGATTTTCATTCTTTTCCTATCTCCGAGAAGATTTCAAGCCCAAAAGGGCGCATCACCTCACCATGGAAAAGCCTCGACATGGGTTCTCGCTAATCTTCGCCGTAGTTGTCATCTTCCTTGGCCTCTCCACCTTTGTTTTATGCATCGTCGCCGAGGCCAAGAAAGCCAAGGTTTGTACTTTCTTTTTCTTCTTCATTAGTGTGTGCATTGTTATTGAAGTGCTTTGAAAGTTGGTTTTTTGGGACATTGGGTGTTGTCCATCTTGTAGAAGGAAGATGTGAAGTTGGATGGGAAATGGTGTTTTGTGCCTAAAAGTGGTGCCTTTCGCTTTGGAATTGCAGCATTGGTATGTATGGTCTGTGCACAAGTCATCGGTAACTTGTTAATTTGCAGAAACTTCCGGTCAGGTGACAGTAGACAAGGTTGCAAGGCCAGAAGACCGACAATGGCTATAGCTCTTCTGTTGCTGTCCTGGTAGGTGATCTATCTAACTCATCTTCATATCCATAGCTAGTCCCCTGCTTTCGGTTCTGCTATAACGTGCAATTCCTGAGAAAAACCTTAATTATCATGTCCTAAAATTAGATGCCAAATTAACATACGAAAAAGCATTTGAACATATTTTAACGATTGAAGATATCAAAATATACAAGCTTGGAGGGTCGGTTTGATTGGCCAAAGGTTGGCAACTAGCATGATTTTAATGAGAATAAAGAACAAGGCCAGGCTGGAGATGCCTACATTGAGATTTCAACGCTTAAAAAGACTAGACATATAAGATGAGAGGAAGTTGTATAATTGTGTCTGCCGCAGGATCACCTTTGGGATGGCACTGATTTTATTAAGCTCAGCCACGAGTATGAGCAAAAGGCAATCCTACGGAAGAGGATGGCTGGACCACAAATGCTATCTAGTAAAGAATGGGGTGTTCTCTGGTTCAGGGGTTCTAGTCCTTGTGGCTACAATTGCCACGCTCGGATCAACCGTACTCACTACCAAGAAGACGCGGGCGGAGCGAGACCGCAAAATACATGCGCAGGTTGGATGACGATACAATGAATATGTAAGGAGCATAACATAAAGTTGGATTTCTTGTTGTTTAGAATTAGAGTACACAACTTTCCACAACCATAAGCAATTGAAGCATAACCCCACATCATGTATCCAACTTTCTTGTTCTTGAACTCATTCTTGCTGAATTAACCAACAAGGATACAGCATTTTAATTTGTAAACATTCACTACTCCTTGTGTTTCGACTTTCTCCTTTTTTGTATTTTTCAATCCTATTTTCCAGAATCAATTTCTTCCGTGAACTGCAAATTATGAAAGGACCACGATGAAACTATACAAACAATTTAGGAAAAGATTTTATACCAAACATTAACAAGAACAAGAAGTAATTAATTGCTACACCTGTCATACATAATACAAACTACCTGTCATACATAATACAAACTTTATAAATTGATCCAATATCAACTATAAATTTATATAAATAAAGCTAATATAGAAACATAGATATTTGTGTATCAACTCTATTTGAATAAGTTGTTGAATATTTGAGTAACATGTATGATAAGATGCCATATCTTTTTCAAAGGATATCACTTAATTAATAAGATTATTCATTTGAATCACTTACCATATCAAAGTTTAATTTTCTTAGCCTCATTTTTTAAAAATAGTAATTAATGAATGTCCAATATTAAATAAACTTCTAATATTCTCCCTCTTAAACAAATATTAATTATTATTATAAAGGCTAATAAAGAAAAAATGTTATATTTAGTCGAACTTTATAAAATATTTGATCAAAAATAATTGAAATCCATCATTTGGTCTTAAAAGTTTTTAATACTAGAAGGTATCAAAAGCTTGTGTCAATATATGACATTGGTCCAATATAGCCATGTGCATCTACTAAACTTATTACATGAATGAGAAAATTAAGTGTGGTACCTGCATGATCTATAATGCACCACGTTTTGTTTACTGACGTAATTTCTCTTATCTTTATCTTAAATTGAAACAGAGAAACTTGTGTTTCTCTAACTATATGTTAAACTGTAATAGAGAATTTTTTAAAAAATTTAAAACTTATATCCCTTCCTACTTGTAAACTAATCAATATGTTAAGATATCTAAAAATGCCAAGATACACATAATCACAATCAAATTGTATATGTGTCAAGTAATATGTAATATGCTTAAGATTGACATAAATCTTACAACTTTTATATGTGTTATAACTATAAACAATGATATATATAACTTCTACCTAGCAATAGTCATCAATATGTGTGTGTGTGTGTTTGTGTGTGTGTAAATAGTGTAATCGTAATGCATAAAAATAAAATTATATTTAGAATAGATATGCAATCATTTCTAACTAGCAATGCCAAGGACTTTAAAACACTCATACTAAAGACATATCTATTGAAAATGGTAGGGCAAAATCTTTTAAAGTATTAACCAACATATGTTTAGACAAAATATGCTACATTGTAATGTCATCTTTTGTACAAGTTCCTTTATGGTCAAACATTTGACCTTTAATTCTTAAACTTTGGGAAAGTCTTATTATTATTACTGAATAATACCGTAGAAAGATTATCATAATACAATCATATATATTTAGTAACTTAATCAACAACAAATAGTTTAGAAATCAAATTCTCAGCCAAATTGCATATGAAGTAGTCATAAAACATGTAATATGCATTACGTGCATAGTTGAAGAGGTTACAAGAGTCTATTGGACACTTTTACATAAAATGACACTACGAATTAATATAAAGATATAACCTGAGTGCAATTTTTGTAGAAGTTAGTGTACCCAATGCACAAGGTTCCCCGCTCTAAGGGGGTCTAGGGAGGGTCATAATGTACGCAGCCTCCTCTTTGTATTTTTACAAAAAGATTATTTCCGTAATTTGAACCTGTGACCTTATGGTCATAAATAAGTAACTTTACTAGTTGCTTCAAGGCTTACTAAGTGGGCTTTTGTGATATAGAAATATAGAAGTCAATATTTGTATACCCAACCATATCTCATATCTTAATCTCTTGTATGCTAGCATATAATCTTTTATTTCTTGAAGATATCCTAAAACTCGTTTAACAATATTCTAATGGTCTATACATGAGTTAGATAAATATTTACGTAATAGTCCAATGATGTATGCAATCTCTAAGCTAGCATAAGTTTGAACATACATCAAGTTACCAAATACACTAGAATAAGGAGCATTTTATATGGTTTTTATTTCCATTTCATTCTTTGGACATTGTGTCAAAGACAATCTTTCTCTATAAGAGATTGATGTTGCACAAAATCTATAATTTTCTATACTAAACCTTTGTAACACATGCTTAATGTTATGCTTTATGAAAAATTCCTAACAAGTTTTAAAACGAGCATGAATACCAAAGAAAAAAATATTTCACAAAAGTCCTTCATCTTAAAATGCTTATCCAATAAATAATTAACTTCATGTAATTTGGCTAAGTCATTTCAGACAAGTAAGACATGATTCATATACAAAACTAGACAAATAATCTTACTTCTCTTAACATTATAGTATAAGCATCTTTTAACTTTATTTTCTATAAATTCGGATGAAGTTGTTACTTTATAAATTTTAGAAACCATTAACAAGAAGCTTATTTTAATTCTTATAATGATTTCCTTAATTTATGAATTATATGACTCTTGTCATCATCCTAAAACTATTCAAATTGTACCATATAGACCTTCTTATAAGGGTCTCTATTCAAGAATGCAATTAAAATGTGGTGTTTTCTCTTAAAATGTGGTTTTTATTTGAGGTGTTTTCTCTTGGCATGGTTAGATCTGTTACTGCATAGTGTTTGCGACCTATATTTATGTTCGATTTGTCCTCTATGATTTTGAATTTTCCAGATCTCAAAGTTTTAGTTTGGGGATTTCTGGGTTTCTTTGGATTTTCTTTTTTCCTTTCTTTTCAAACTGATTCTTTGATCGTCAGTCGTTGGTTGGATCATTTAGGGTTCAAACCTTCTCAAGGTTTCTTTTGATTGATGGGTCTTTTGTGGTTTAATATCAAGATTCAATTTTTACATCTATAGTTGGGTTAGAAATGAAATGTTATAAAAATAATATGCTCCCTCGTAAAGCTCCCTAGTAACCTTGAAGATCTTCAAGTCTTCAGGTTTGTTTTTTGCCTTTTAGGTACTTTTGTTTTCTGTAAATTTGTTAATGGTACGTCTCTTCAGCTTAAATTGGTTAAGTTTCCTTCTTTTGTTGTTATCGTTCATGGGGGGTCTTGCTTCAAATCTCCTTTGATCTTCCCTTTCTCAAGATGCTGCATTTTCACTGGGATTTTCTGGTTTATAAATCCTTTTTCCTATCATTGTCTATTGAAATCAGAATTTTTTTAACGTGTGTGTGTATGATTTCAACTTTTTGCGTCTGATTTCTAGATTTTTCTTTAATCCTGTTATCCTATGTAGCTCTCTTTCATTTCTTTCTTTACATGGTTTTATTATGATACTATACAAGTGCTCGCTGGAAAAATACCTCATATCATGCATAGTTGGATCAAGGTCACAGGTATGTGTTTATTTTAGGTAATGTGCAAAAATTAATGTTGTTTGCGCTTTCATCACCGACGCCACTATCATTCATTACTAGTGGGTTTTCCACAATCATCGACCCAGGTATGTGTTTTACCTATTCCCCAGCTGCTCTCTTTGGTCCTTTAAGTGGAAATAAGCACCTGTTATTATTATTATTCTTTTATTTTCTTTTTAGTAGTAGTTTTATCATCATCATCATCATCATCATCATTATTATTATGGTCCTTATGTATTTATGGTAATTTTATTTACTTAAATATTTTGTGTGCTATGTTTTATTTACGTATTTACTCTTTTAACCTGCATCACTATTTTTCTGTCATATCTCAATGTGGGTCTACAAGAAATAGCCTTTTTACTATATAGGAGTAAGGTTGTATACTATCAGACCTCTCCAAACCCCGCTTCACTACAGGACTTCAGACTAGGTGTGATGATGATGATGATCTAATATAGCTCTACATCATAGTGAGTTATTATTGACATAATCACTCTAAATACATCTTTGGAAGTTACATGAGAGAAAGTCACACTAAAATCTATCCATTCTGCCTAAGTAAAACCTTTAGTAACCATTTAACTTTAAACCACACAACTTTCCCCTGAGGATCTTTTTTAATCTTATAAATTTATTTATAACATGACTCCACACCTTCATGGATCTTCTTAATTTAATTCATTCAACTTGATCCTATGTCATAATAACCTTATTCTATGTTTGTATTGGTTCTTAGTCCTATATAAAACTGGCATTAGGTATAACATTAACTAACTCTAATGAATTAGTGAAGGATATGAAATTACAACATTATTAGCTCTATTATTATTTTAATTATAAGAAGGGCCAAATTGATCATATACGTCATATTTTAAAAACTTAGCTATTTATGATTCCATAATTATAGATTATCTTTCTCTATAATAAAATTTATAATCTTTATAATAGTCTAGCTAACCTAAAAATAGCAACAAAGTATAATGAAGATGTAGTTTATTTTTATAAGGATTATATAGATGTATCTTAGCAGGTCAATTACAAATTCAAAGATGAATGAGACTTGATTTCCATCCTTTTCATAGATAAAAAGGTATTTTAGTTTTTGATTTGATTGAGGCCTATTAAGAATATATAAGGCAATCTTAATAGGCTCACCTTAAAGGTAATTTGAAAGGTTAATCATGTTTTACATGCTCCTCATCATATCTTATGAGGTGTAATTTCTACAGTTTAGCTATGTATTTTGTTCAAAACTATTTAACATAACAAATTGAGCTACTATTTCACAAGTTTTCAAGTTTTTGGAAAATAAACCTATTTTCTTGTCCAAAACCCCATATTTTTTGTTAGGTATCGTTGTCGGAATCCAACTCTTAATCGAAATATCATAAGACTTGACCATATCTTTACTACATCATTCTATTCAATAAAATACATGCAAATACTTTCCATCATTCACATTTCAATACCCTCAAAACAAAGGGTTTTACAAAGCTATAATGGTCTTTCAAGCGATATTATAATATAATCCGAAATCTCATCTCAAAATACAAAAGTTACATAAACTACAAATTCTTGAAAAGTGACTAAAGCCTTGTGTTTTCCAAATCTAACTCAAATACAACATAAGCAAATTTGGAGTGATGCCTTGGCTCCCTTTCACTCCATCTCTTGCTCATCACCTGGAGGTAGGGACAGGAAGGGGGTGAGCTTGAAATCTTGTGGGTAACAGTTTATAATAAAAGATAAGCAAAAACTTTTGAAACCATTTTACTTGTCATAATAAATTTTCAGTGAGTTTATAAAGTATATACTGCTTAGGTTTTTAGCTTAAATCCACAAGTCACAAAACATGAATGCATCAAACTTGATCAAACATCTAATGAGCATATAAACATATCAGAATGGTTTGAGTGGATCCAAAACATGACGCACTATACATTCCCATATAATGGTCCTGTGTAGTCATAAACTTGAAGGAGTCCTTGAAGGAGCTTCGTGTCACTAGCGGGCAGGCAGGAGAAGCCTTAAACTTGGGTCAACGTGCACGTAACGGTTCTTGAGGGATCACCACAAATGCACATAACACATATATTTCAAAACTTGTAAACTTATGTTGCCCAAAATGGCAATTCTTGAAAACTTAAGTTTTATGAGCATACAATATTTCATATGCGCTTTCAAAACTTGATTTCATAAACTTGCTATCCTTTTTAGAAATCACTTGAAAAATCTCTTTATAATTTCATTACACAGTTCATGTAGTAAACATATAGCAGATTTCACAAATCATGCAAAAACAAAAGATGCAACACTTATGATGCAATTGAAATCAGTAAACTTCTTTGCTTTAAGGAAAAACAGTAGTGGCTTATTTACTCTATTATAAACTTGTACCCACCTTGACTTTCTTGCTTATAGCCTTGCTCAAACATGCCTCTTCTCTTGTTCCTCTTGTCTCTTTGATCCTTTCATTTTTCACCAAATGAAGGGATCCTTAGCTCAAAGGGGAGCTCTTCTCTTCCTGTACTTGTTTCCTTTCTTGATTAACTCTAAAATGTCTCTTGAAGGTTAACACCATTGAAACCCTAGCTTGTTTTCTCTTATTTCTCTCATTCTCTTCTTCTCTTTGTATTTCTCTCTTTTTTTCAAGACATTCTCTTTTTTTCTTTCTTTCTCTTTTCATTATTCTCTTCTGCTTCTTCCTCGTTCACGTTTTTCTTCTTCATTTATAAGCAAGACAATACTTATTCTTCCAATTATGCCCTTAATGATTGATAATTGTCCCACTTGCCCTTCCATTTATGCCTTATGTTTTTTATACTTAAGTTTCTTACCAAAAGCACCCTTGAATATTCTGACATGACTCTTTCTTCTAGAAGAGTGTTCTCCCTTGTCTTAAGTTCCCAAGGACACCTAAATCAATCCATCTGGTTCAGTGATTTGAAAGATACACTTCAACATTTTTGGATTGCTCTTGTCTAAATTAGTATATTTATGCACAACTTCCATCTGAAATCTAAACATCTTAGAAACTGAATTATATTTCAAAATTTTCATTCCTTGTAACTCCTTGTCTCCAATTTATCTTGAAACAAGAATCATCTAATTCGGAGTTCTATTGATCCAAAAATCATCACATACTGAAGCATGTTCAGTAAAATATCCAATTCCTACTTTTCCAATCAATACCCTTACTTGATTTAATACATCTCTTTCAAATAAACACCAAAATCTATGACCTTCAATGGAGATGCAAAAAGAAAAGTGCTAGGAATCAAAGGGTTCAAAAATCACTTCATTTGGAGGTCGGATAACAAAATTATTGCCGAAAGAATCAAACAAGATTTGGTCCTCAATCATATCAAACTTGTCTCGGGACAAATGGCATAACTTTCACTAAAGATATTGGATTAAGATTATCTTGGGACAATTTCAAAAGAGGACTTTAAGATCTACAAATTTCATGCAGATTTTGAAAACAGATTCTATTTTCTGAAGGGTCAAAAATAAACCAGAAGATAGCAAAAGGCAGAAGAAGCAAAAAGACAAAAAAAGTTCATAAACAGTAACCCAGAAGAAGTTTATGAACAGTAATCCAGAAGAAGCAAAACACAGAAGAAGCGAGTCGGCAAAACACAGAAGAAGACAAGTCAGCAAAACACAGAAGAAGACATGTCAGCAAAACAAAAAAGAAGACGCGTCAGCAAAACACAGAAGAAGACACGTCAGCAAAACACAAAAGAAGACGGGTCAGTAAAACACAGAAGAAGACGTGTCAGCAAAACACAAAAGAAGACATGTCAACAAAACATAGACGATAACAAAATACAGAAGATACAAAACACAGAAGGAGATGACATCATCACAAAGAAAACCCAGAAGGAGATGACGTCATCACAAATGAAGCAAAAGACAAAAGTTGCAACTCCTCTCTTGTACATCTTCCCTTATAAAGACCATAATTTCTAGTTCAGAAGTTCATAATTTCCATGATAACTACCGTTGGAAAGTTAAAAGAACTACCTAAAACTTTCTAGAAGACACACTTACTCTAATCTAGCCTAGATCAATCCAGAATTTTCCTCAAATTCAAAACACGAATTTACACTCATCCAATGTACTATACCCTATTCTCAAATTCATGACAAATTTTGAGATTCTTAAAGATAGAATTTAAATTCGAGGTCTTCATAAGAAATGTAGCCATATGTTTCTAGTTTAATCCAAATTAAGAATCCTCTCATTTGGATAACTAGAGAAAAATTTGAGGCTAAAAGACTGAAACATTCTCCATAAACATTTTCCAGATCAACCATCCTTTTTGTTTCACAATCTTTCCTT
>JAOSBK010000005.1:11988434-12004972 GCA_027568895.1 Erythroxylum shatona | reverse complement strand
TTTCTGTACATTCAGCTGCCTCACCTCCACAAAAATACTGACTTGAGCGTCGGAGGGGCTAATCGGGAAGCAACCCCGACGTGCGTTCTTTGTTTTGCAGGCACATCGCAGCTGATACAAGCAATCCTCATGGATCTCAATAATGATACGCAGCCTCGTCAAAATCTGGCTGAACCAGTAATAAACTCTGTTTTAAATATCATAATAAATGAAAAGAAAAGTAGAAAGAAAATTCTATACAAAATATTCTTCTTCTCCCCGGAGAGTATATCTCTCTCACAAATTAGGGATAATATTGCATCGTATCATAAGGGTAGTGATATTCACGAGGACCATCTTCCTTTGCACCTTCTAATGCATGACAACATTAAACGTATAATTATATTTATATTTTTAATGTTGATAAGAGGATCCGACGACTATATTTTGTTTTTTTGAGTTAGATAGAAGGGGAAGTTGGGCTTTGAGAAAAAAGAGTTCGATATTCTGCTGTTCAAGTTTGGCTAATCAACATACAGCGTGACCATGATCGATTGCTGGGATCGATATACTTACAATATACATAGTTTATCCATACACATAAGACATAAAATTGAAATTAAAAAATAATAGCATTTTGGAACAAATTATCTCTGGACTTTAACTACAAAATTTTAATCTCTTTTAAAATTAAATAAAACAAACGCTTAAGCCTTAAATACTGGAGTTTATTTTAACCTTAAGTCGGACTCGGACCGTACAAATATTCTGCTCTTACCAAATCTTTTTTCACTAAACCCTATTAAGTATAAACCCTACATAGCTGCTCCTCCTCTGAACTTTCTGTCCCCTGTAGTTAACCCATAACAGTCCTGTTCTCTTCGTCTCCTTTTCTCTAAACTACAAGGCTATCTGCTGGAAACGGTATTTTGGTGGTCGCGTGACGAGAATAATTACGGTTTATCGCGGGAATGGCAATGAATAACAACTACAAAGACTTGGAGGAGCTTGTGACACACCATATAGACTCCTACGATTACATGGTTGATAGGGGTCTTGAAGTCATGTTGGATAATATCAAACCTCTCAAGATTCATGATTCCTTCACCAATACCTCTCTTTCTCATATCCTTTTTGATCAATTTAATGTTGTTGGTAACCGTTAAAGGATTTAGATCACTTGTTAAATGTTTGTGTCCTTAACTTCTTTTCTTACTTTTCTTGAGTAATCCTAGATTGTATGAGCCTCAGAAAGAACACGGTTCCACGAAGCGGGGTGCTTTGTTGCCCTTTGAAGTAAGTAACTATTTGTTGCTTTATTTGAGCGTATGTATTCCACTAATGGGTGTAATTTAGTTCTTTTTGAACAGTGTCGACAGGCTAAGCTTTCATATACTGGAAGGTTTGAGGCTGATGTTTGCTTTCAGTATCAAGGCCGAGCTGTTATAAGAGAAAAAATTAATTTTGGGCACCTGCCTATAATGTTAAAGGTTAGGATTCTTTTGGTCTTGTATCTGTTTTGTTTACCTTTAATTTACTTTTCAATCACACGAATTCTTTTGATATGATTTTGGGCCTGATTTGAATTCTAAGCTGAACTGTCATATCTGAACTCAAGAATTGGGTGTCTGTACCTTCAAGACATGACCTTTTTGTTTTTCACTTGATTGACTTCTCTACTTTTACTTGATGGTCATACCAATTCTCAAGTTCAACCACTTGCATAGGTCGAGAAAATTAGGCTAATGTTAATTGTTGTAAGATGACTGTTTGAAAACCTGAAATCCATGTGAAAATCTCTTTTTCTTTTCATTTTTTCCCTTTGTTGGGAGAGCCACAGGAAAATACTGTTGTTGTTCTTATTTTACCATTGGTAAAAGGGAGGGAGCTTATAATGTCAACATGCACTAGCAAGTTTTGCACATTATCATTCCTTTATGGTTCTAAATAAGTGTTTAAATGGATTCTTATAACTTTTAGTAAAGATATTTTTGTGATTGTTTGATGTTTCAATGTCATGTGAAATATGTTTAGGTCAAAGAATTTTAATGGTGCAAAACAGCATTTTGTTTTGTATGTAATCTAATAAATCATAGAACGATTGACATTGTAGGAACTATATGCATATATTGATGTATGTGTTATTCTTTAGGTACAATTTATCATGTCTTTTAGACCATAATATTCTTCATTTTGATTTATAATGTGTAACTGTGGCAACAGTCAAAGCTTTGTCACTTAAGAGGTGCTGATCCCCAAAAGTTGATCTCACTCAAAGAAGAAACAGCAGAAATGGGTGGGTAAGTATCATGTTATGGCTCAAATATGTTAAACATTTGAATTCAGCTCGTTGATCTTGTATAAAGTTTTTACTTGGAATATGAGATGGAAGTTGATGGAATGTGGGTTGAAGGGCCAAAGAGTGGAGAAAAATTCAAAGGCTGAAGAAAATAGGAGAAATAAGTCTGTCTAATGGCTGTTATATGGTCTTGTCAGCTATTTATGAATGTTTATAACATATTTTGCCTGTACATACACACAATGATGCCACCATGCTCGCTGTTGTCTGTCAACTGAAATAGTTCACATTCAATAAAAGGATGTTGCCGGATGGTAGTGAGGAGTTGTTGCATAATTAATGCTGATTGATGCAATAAGTCCATAATTTGATCAATATATAGTTGGTCAATCTTTTTATTTTACAGTTTTCATTTGTTTATATTGCAGTTAGTTTCCTTATTTTATTTTATTTTATTCTATTGTTGCATGCAGTTACTTCATATTGAATGGGCTTGAGAGAGTTGTTCGACTTCTAATAATGCCGAAGCGCAATTATGTATGTGTGGTTCTCTCTCTCTCTCTCTGCTCTCATCTCTTTTGGCATATGCTTCCCTTTGATACTTTGATGTAGTCCTTTGGTAGTGGCTTCACAAGTAAAGCTTTTTGATATAAGATAGCTGTCTAGGAAATATGTTATTTATGCCCGGAGTAAGATTTGAGTGGAAAAAAGCGGTATCGGGCTACCAAATGCTGCCAATATAGATGCTTGAACAAGGATTGATGTTGACTTGCATTTCTTTTTCTTGCTCATGTGCCTGATTCGTTAACTTTGCTTATTTCCAAGTGCCACATTACTGAACCATTATTTTTCTGTTCCAGCCTATGAGTATGGTGAGGAGTTCATTTCGTGATAGAAGGGAAGGCTTCACTGATAAAGCAGTTGTGATAAGGTCCATACTCTTGCTGACTTTATCTCATATTCCTGAAATGCTAATTGTTAATATGGTTACTTGATATCTAGAAAGTGCAAATGAATAATTTTTGAGAAACTTTGATTTGTCATCTCCTTGCAAATTCGGAAAATATTGTTTGAAAATTCTTGACAATTGATCTTTTATAGCTTTGTTGCTTATTAGTTCTTAGTTGCAACTCTTTAGCCTTTTGTCATCTGTGATTTGTTAGAAGCCTCAGGTCTTTCACATTTTATTACCCCATGGGAGTGGACGAGGATGCATCTAACATTAAACACCTAAATTTCGGCTCACTTTCTTTCTTCAACTGTTTTTGCTGATTCTTTCAAATAGACATTGTACACAGTTGTTCATTATAAATGGTTGGTCCAATAAAACTTGCTTCCCTTGATATCAGATTGTTCAGCCTATGTGTCCCTTAATTGTTCATGAATTACGTTATCTATTTATATAATCCAATTCTTCATCGGCTACCTGCATTCCTGGCCTTTGGTTTTAAAGGAATTCTTGGCTTCATTGCCTTTTTATTTCCTATTGGTTTTGACGGAACACCATACATATATTGAGTTCAAGAATTCCATCTTGATCATGATGTCCCAATGGCTCAACATTGTTTAGCATTTTCTAGTGGTGACCTTTTGTTCATGATGCTCATGTTATGTTGACTTTATATTCTCCTTGTTTTTCATATTATTGTTTATTAGTTGTGAATGCTTGCTGTTAGACTTACATTCTGTTCATATTGACACAATGAACTGATTTAAAGATAAAAGGTGTGCCTATTGTATCAAGCTTTTCGTACCCTTTTCAATTCTTGAATCCTTCTTTTGTGATTTTGAAATTTTTATCTCAGGTGTGTGAGAGAGTATCAATCTTCTTTAATAGATCAATCCTCTGTAACAGTTAAACTGCATTACCTTCGCAATGGAAGTGCTAGACTTGGATTTTGGTAAGCATCTCAGTTCTATGGGATGAATGAATTCTGGGCTCGTAACAAAAATGTAAACTTTATTTACATTTCACCCTTTGCTTTTGCAGGATAGAGGGAAGGGAATACTTGCTTCCTGCTGGCATGGTTCTTAAGGTAGTGTGCATTCCTAGTTCTGTCATTGGAGTCTCACTTTTATAAGACTGCCATTCTTTTTGTAAGGCGTATTTTTAGTTTTTACAATGTTTTGTTTCACACAAACAAAGAATTGCAGATGTATTGTCTATGCATTGGCTTTAAAAGAAAATGTGGAAGCTGTAATTATGTCTCTTCTGTAGTTTTATTATTTCCTGTATTTCATATTTTGTTGCCGCTAAATCCGCATGTTTATTAATACTTGCAAATGGATCGCTTCACTGTGGCTTTCGTCTGTCCTACCTTACTACACATCATGAAAATTGGTGGGAGGATTTCAGCTATTTCAAATGGGTGGATTGGGGTACATTTAAACATGCTACTTTGCTATCCTAGTTCCTTTGGAGAAGATACCTGGAAAAAGGGAACTTAATACCTTTTTGCCAAATGGTGGATTTTTTAGTTAAGCGTGTGACCATGCTCAAATATCTTGGACTTATAGATCTTCACGGTCTATTGATTTGGGTAAGAGGAAAACAAGCTAGATTGGTACTGAAAACTCTAGTTTTTCAGCATGACCCCTAACCATTCTCTTAAATGAAATGCAAATAAAATGAGGATATAAAATGCTATTTTTTGAACTTAATAGTGTGATATTAGCAGTTTTCCAGTCCAAATTCTTGATAGATTTGTCTTATACTTAATTTGCTCATACTTTTTCTGGTGTTGACCGGAAACTATAATGCTTCTACCTCTCCTTATGTACTTACTGTACTTCTTTTATACTTCTAACAGGCTCTTGTCGATACTACAGATCGCGAAATCTATGAGAAATTAACATGTTGCTATAACGAGAAATACAACAAGGTAAAGGGAGCTGTTGGCTCTGAGCTTGTTGCTGAAAGAGCAAAGATTATTCTTGATGAAGTTCGGGACTTGTCTCTTTTCACTCAGCATGACTGTTTGCAACATATAGGTACTTACTTTTTCAACTACCTAATTATCTGTATTACTGCATCAACTTATTATTAGTTGGTTTTTGTTGTAGGAGAGCATTTCCAACCAGTTGTAGATGGACTTGAGAATGAAACTCCCTCTAATGTGAGCTGAATTACATTTCCTGCAGTTCTTCTTCTCTGTTTCTGAAATGATGGGAGTTCTTTTGTGAACCTTCTCCAAAGTCTATGGACCTGAGTTTGTTAGTTTAGGTGTTTTGGCTAACTTTTTCTTCTTTTCCCTAACTCTGTTTCTTTTAGGTGGCTCACACTGTTCTAAAGGACTACATCTTTATTCATCTTAATAATTATGATGACAAATTCAATCTTCTCATGTATGTTCCTTGTCTTAACTTCATTTGATTATTTTATTTATAATCATTTTCATACCTTTTTCCTATGAAATAGTATCACTTACTCTTCATTCCACATGTGGATTTTCTTTTTCTCTTTCTAGTTTAGGATTCTCCATTATGTCTTAGTTTGATTTGCAAATGAATTTTTTGTTTTTAGCTTTATGTTGCAGAAGCTTTTCTCTTTTACGGATCAGACTTCAGCACCGGACAATCCAGATTCCTTGCAGAATCAAGAAGTCTTACTCCCTGGGCACCTTATAACCATCTATCTCAAGGCAGGACATAAAACTTAACTCTGTTAATGCCAGTTTTAAGCCAAAGTTGACAACCAAAAGTTAGACTATGTTTGTTGGATAAATGAGGAAGTCCTCTTGCTTTCAGTTAATATGGATAGATGTTCTGCTGGATAGGGTTGGGGGTTCAAGTTTCTAGTTTTGCCTCTATTTGCTGGCATATGCTTTTTATGTTGATAGCGTAGGAAAATTTCAGCCTTTTATTCCAATGGAGGGTGATGGGTGTTGCATGTCCCTTGTTTGATGTGTTTCTTTAACTGACCAAGAAAAAAGAATTGACTTCTATTGGAGGGTGATGGGTGTTGCATGTCCCTTGTTTGATATGTTTCTTTAACTGACCAAGAAAAAAGAATTGACTTCTATAACTTGTCTAAAACTGAAAGTTGTGCTTGTACATGTGTCAACATGTGGATTTCGTTGTATGCTGTGCTGCAGTCTGTCCCTTGACTCACCAGCTATCTTGGAAATCAGATTCTCTTATGGTCAGAGTTCAGTTTGCTCAGAACTTACAGAATCGTAATATGAATTCTTGGTTCTTTTTGTTTGTAGGAAAAATTAGAAGATTGGATGCGCAAGGCTAAAAAACTTGTCCAAGAAGAGCTTGGAAAAAAGAACAATTTTAATTTCTTAGCAGGTATTTAACTGCCTGTATCCAATTATTGGAATCGGATTCCTGGAACAGCAGCAGCTTAATTACTGTCTTATTGATTAGTGTAATCTATTTTAGAAATATTATTAAAGCAGGTCATAGTATTTTCTAACACTTAATCTTTTTGTTGCCCGGGGAAATGCAGTACAAGATGTTAAGAAGGTCATTGATAAAAACCCTCCGACACAAATTGGCTTAGCAGTGGAAAACATGCTGAAAACTGGAAGACTAGCTACACAATCAGGTCTAGATATGCAGCAGGTATTAACCTATTTATGAGGGACTCCTTAATTGGGATTTCTCAGCAGCATACATAATTGACAGCATCATCATTATCTTTTTTTCTCTAAATTATAGGAATAATCTTATAGAAAAGTATATGTGGACCTGGAATGGTACTTCGCTTCTGGCACAGCCAATTGTGCAAGTTAGATTTTCATTAAGCATGACTCTTGTCTTTTGCTAAAGGATTTATAACTTTCTTGATTGGTGAATTTAAGTGTATGTTTATGCAACTTTATTATTTATGTATTTTCTGTCATTGTATATGGTTTGCAAATTAAAATCTCTCTTCGGCAATTTTGGCTTTTGTCCTATGGTCTGTTTTATTAGTTTTGACGGCAATATGCATTACTCAAAGTAGAGATGCCTTTGTTTTGCCCTTGGTTTCCAAAATGGTATTCTTGAAAATTTGGATTTTCAGTAATTTTTTATTTTCGCTTCCAGTTACTCATGGGTAGTCATGGTACCCAAAATTTTTGGGTTAATTACACAAGATCCTCATGTGGTATCACTTTTTTAATGCCCTTATGGTTTCAATTTCATCAAAGAGGATATTCTGGTTTGATATTTAGTCAAAAATGCCCATTCAATCATATTTTATTGTATTATTTTGAAAGATATTGAACAGAGTAATGTAATTCAATGTGAACAGTAACTAGCAAAGGAAATAACAAAAGTTGTATTGCAATTACAGATAGAATATTGAGGAATGTGCCTATTTGACCAATTATTTAACTACAGGGCCTCTTTATTGAAATTAAAATCACAGGGAGTTTTTTGAAAAGTAGATACCACAGGGGGGTTCTGATGGAACCCAAATTTGTTTGACTGCTGGGTTTGATTTCTTAAGCAATAAGTTGGTAGTGATACGAAGTTGTTACTGATCCCTGATGATTTTTATTCAAGGTTTATAGAAAAAGTTTTACAGGGGATCCTCATTACATCAATGCTTTGTTATTATTATTATTATTTCTTGGGTTGAAATAAGTTTTGTGCTGACCTGGTGTTTTCTTTATTATGGAATGCAAAAAGGGTGATATCAACTTGAACCTTTGAGAAACATAGTTTTGGTTCTGAAATAATGTAATAGTCAATCTGAGTGGGTCGTACCAAGTCCTAGTACCTGCTTCTATGTGCTATACTGTTGTGATATATTTCATTGTAGATTGTGGTAATCATTGCTGGCTCCTACTTTACCGGATTCATATTTCTTAAGAACCGTGACTTTTTTGGCATTATGTGTTTAATGTTTTTATTTTTGATAAAATTAGAAAATATTTATTCTTGTTATCTTTTGCTTTATTAGAGGGCTGGTTTCACAGTGCAAGCTGAGAGGCTCAATTTTCTACGGTTTTTATCATTTTTCCGAGCTGTGCATCGAGGGGCTTCATTTGCAGGTCTTCGCACAACAAGTGTCCGGAAGCTGCTACCTGAGTATGCAGCAACTTATAATTATTTTTTGGTCAATTATGTGGTATTTCTAATAATATATGACGTGTTATGCTATTCATCAACAGATCTTGGGGTTTTCTCTGCCCTGTTCATACACCTGATGGGGAGCCATGTGGCCTACTGAATCATATGACTTGTTACTGTCGTAAGTGCAATATTTGTAAAAATTTTGTTTCATTGGATTTGTTTTCTAATATTAATTCTTAATTGGATGTTAATCAATTATTTCAATCCTCTTTAATAAACAACTTCATGTCTACTTATTTTTGGTTTTGTCTTGGTACTTCTTCCTGGGATATTAAAAACAAATTTAAATTAATATGTCAGTTAAGATGTTTCTGAATGGACTGAGGAGGCTTCAAATCTTGAAAATACAAAATCCAGAGCCTTACATGTTCATTGAAAAAATTGTGTTCTTTTGAAACATTTGTGGGATTTTCAAATTAGAGTGCAGAAGATTTGTGTCTGTCAATGCTGAAAGTATAAGATCACTAAATTACAAAAATGGTGTCACATATATAATTAATAGCTATGTAGAAGGCATGGTGTCTCAGCATGAAACTAGTGAGTACAGTATCTCTTTTGATACGGTACTCAAGGTTAAGATACATAGATTATTTTTGCCATCTATCTTAATGTTTGCTCTCTGTTATCCATGCAAAAGATTATAGAGAGAGAGAGAGAGAGAAAAGATATAGACTATGTAAAATACAGGCTTCAAGGAATAAAGATGCTTTGAGGAAAAAAGATAGGAGGGAATTCATGTTCATTCCTATTTGCTGGATGCTTTAAGTTTTTTCTCTAATGAAATTTTGAAACTTTTTCATATTTGGACGTTGTCTTTCCATGCAGACAAGGTCTGTTGTATTTATGCAATTGTGCTTTAGAAGTTCATACTGACTCTATGTTCGTTAGTTCTACTTGGTGAACTTTTATTACATTAGTTCCTCATTTTGTCTGATTAAGAATATTTGCCTTAAATATTCCACTTCATTTTTTCATAGTATTTTCATCCAGGGTATTATTTCTAATTTTGATCCTTTTCTCGGTTATTGTACCAGGAGTTACATCATACTTTGACTCCCAAGGGCTGGTAAAAGATTTTTTTGATATAAGAAAATCTATTCTCAATGTTCTGACTGGTCTTGGAATGACTTCTTCATTGCCAAAGCTTGTGCAACCTGGTCCTCCCCAAGTTCTGTCTGTTCTTTTAGATGGCCGTGTTGTGGGTTTTATACGTTCCAGTGAAATTGAGAAAGTTGTTGCTCATTTACGAAGATTGAAAGTGTTGGCTCCTTCACTGGTTTGTCCTAGCTGGACTTTTTCCCTTCCATATGGTTTATTTTTATTGGTTATAAACCTCAGTACTTTTTAAAATAGTGGATTATTTTCCTTAAAGATATTTGGATGGAATAATGCAGATCCCTGGTGATTTGGAGGTTGGATATGTTCCTCTGAGCATAGGTGGTGCATATCCTGGTTTATACCTCTCCACATCACCATCCAGATTTATTCGTCCAGTTCGGAATCTTTCTATTTCCTCAGAGGGAGGTCGAGATATTGAACTTATTGGCCCATTTGAACAGGTTAGCAGATAATAGGACACTGTCTGCTTGGTATACTTATTATTCATGGCTCAGCTGCAGTGGTTAACTTGCTACCTTTTTTTTTTTTGTTTTTATCAAAGCATAGGTATTTATGGAAATAAGATGTTCTGATGGTGGAAATGGTGGAAGAAGTGATACTTTTCCTGCAACTCATGAAGAAATTCATCCAACTGCAATGCTGAGTGTGGTAGCTAATCTAACACCTTGGTCAGATCATAATCAAAGCCCACGAAATATGTACCAGTGTCAGGTTTTGATCTAATTTAGGGTCATAAAAGTGGTGTATCGTCGATAACATTTGCTTGTAATGTTCCTTAAATTCAATATTCTAAGTCTGTAATTTTTTTATTTTAGATGGCAAAGCAAACAATGGGTTTTTCTTTGCAATCTCTTCCCTTCCGTGCTGATCAAAAGCTATACCATCTTCAGGTATGTCTTATAATTGTTTTCTTTAATGTTCTTAGTGTTGGCTTCCTTGATAAGAGTTTCTATAAGTACAACTTTAAATGGCTTTTAGGTGATGCAGTAGTCTATTGTTTATATAACTCTCTTTCTCATTCTCATTCTCATTCTCATTTTCTTGTTTGAAAAAGTGGAAGAAGATTGGAATTTTATGCATGGTCTTGAAATACTCGTGGATTGATAGCAGGACAACATAGTTCAAAATTCCTAGTCAGCCGTTAGAGTATCTTTATTTGTTGAATTTACAACCTACTAAACACAACTTTTTCTGGGTTTCCATTTTCTTTTTGATCAAGTCTTAGTTCCAAAACTTCATTTTAGTGATAGAAACATCCCATAAGCAGGAATATGGTTCTTTGCCATATGGCCAAAACTCCTCATGGCCTCCAGAATAAATAATTCCAGAATAGATGCAGTGGATATGGTGCCACTCCATCTATTACATGTATTGCCAGTGTCTATAACTTGGCCTAATCCTGTTGGGTATGGAAATTTAGCTGAATAATAGAAGCATTTGCATTCACATTTGTAATAGGTCTGCGAACCGTGTTCTTGACATTAGAAAATGATGTATTTTGTTGTTGCATTTCTGTTTGCTGTGGTTTGTCTTTTTGCTCATACTTCTATATGTATTCTGGGCATTTGCAGACCCCTCAATCCCCAATTGTACGCACTAGTGCATATACAAAGTACAATATTGATGAGTATCCAAACGGCACAAATGCAATAGTGGCAGTCCTTGCATATACGGGGTAAATGTTGAATAACTTATATGTATATGATTTAGTTATTTTACCAATTCTTCTAACAATTTATGTTACCAGATATGATATGGAGGATGCAATGATTTTAAACAAGTCATCTGTAGAGCGTGGAATGTGTCATGGACAGATATATCAGGTTTGCATTTATTAACCCAAAAAAAAAAAACCTAAACACATAAGTGCTTTAAGTTTATATCTGTTCTTGCTGCATGTACAGCTCCATTGCTTGAGGTCAACCTTCTATTTGCTTGAACATCAGCTTTATACTACACGGTACTTGACCCAAGTTGGTTTGCCAATATTAGCCTCTATACTTTTATCACTATTATCAATATATATATATGGATGGATATATATATATATATTGCATGGTGTCCAAAGCAATATGTATGTTTGGGTAATAAGTATAGTTCATGAACAATTATAGGCTTTATCCTACTGACTTGTGATATGAAATAAGCTTACCATAAATTCTTAACTACGAAGCACTTAACTTTTGAGTTTTATCGTTGTAATCTAAGAGTTTAGAATACCATATCACCATTAAAACAAATTTATAGTGCTCGTCATAATTCTCATAATTTAGGCTTCATGGTGGGATATTAAACGAAGGATCTTTTTGTGTATTAGAATACTTGTGGGAGTCCTAGGTCAAATTCCTTACTGGAAGGGGGTTACCTTAGGAGGATAATTAAGAATTCTTTCTACTCAAGGAAATAGGACTAAACTTTAAATAAACAAAGTTTATGCTCTTGGTTGTTTTACCTGAAAATGTTTATTTCTTTGAAAATATCTACTCGAATGATAATACATTTTAAGTGCCTAATTATCATTCTTTCATCATGCAATGAGTCCTAAATGCAGTACTCATAATCAATGCTATTCTAATGATAATCATCTTACCTATTTCCTAATTTGTGTGTTTATCCAATCTTTTAATTGTATTTCCTAACATGTGTGGTTATCCAATCTTTAACCGCATTTTGTAATGAATATGATTATCCTATCTTTAACCGTATTTCCTAATATATGTGGCAGACTGAGACCATTGATTTAGCTGATGACAGTAGTAGGTCAGATGCAGCACAAAAAATGTTCAAAAGAAGCAACATTGATAAATCCTTGCATTCGTTGATTGATTCTGATGGGCTTCCATATGTTGGTCAGGTTAGCCTCCTGTTATCTAAATTTTCCTTTTCTTCTGTCGTCTAGTTATTCTTATTTATGTTTTTCATTCTTGTTTTCTACACATGCACTACATGCATACTTGTTATCTTGTGAGATTATGATCCATGCTTTCAATTTGGGTTTCAGAAAATACATCCAAATGAACCCTATTGTAGCGTTTACAATGAGGTAACAAACACAACCAGAACAAATAACCGAAAAGGTTCAGACCCTGTTATTGTTGATTACGTTGCTGTTGATACAAAAAACAAGAAGCATCTTCAAAAGGTAAGTTTATTCTCTTTTCTGTATTTGATTTTTCTTATGGCAATAAATTGAGGAACTTGAAATTGTTTAATCCATTTAGTTAATAGGTTTTTGTATATTATTTCAGTACTCTTTTTTCCCTTTTAAGTTATTGCTTCTTTGCCTAAACAGGTGAACATACGGTTTCGTCATACTAGAAATCCAATCATTGGGGACAAATTCAGCAGTAGACATGGACAGAAGGGTGTCTGCTCCCAATTATGGCCAGATATTGACATGCCATTTTCTGGAACTACTGGAATGCGTCCTGATCTGATAATCAATCCTCATGCATTCCCTTCAAGAATGACTATTGCAATGCTTTTGGAAAGTGTTGCTGCTAAGGTATGTAGATTAATAAATCTTTGAAATGATAATAAAAGCGTGTTGAGAAAACAACATTAGCAACTTTTTCTTATTCCACTTATAAGAATGTAAATGTGCATTGTTGCACCTAACGCAGAGAGCAGTTTTCATGTCCTTTTACTGTTAGTGTCATGCCCTTGTACTACTGAAAAATGTAGATATTTGTTGAAATGAACTTAAATCCCAATTAAAGATTTGAAGCTTGCAGCAGTTTGAGCATAGAAAGGTGACAGACTAGTCTCCATTCTTCTGATACAAAGTTGGCACTGAAGACCATAGTATATAATCTTTTAAAAGCTTTATGCCAAGCAAGATTTATACTATAAGGGATATTGGAGCAATACTCTGTTCACGAAGTATGGTCTTTCCATCACCCCAGGTGTGGGGACTTTTATCATTAGGTTTATATTCTGGCCTGGGAAACACGAATGATTGGAAAGTACCCAGCTCTGCTCAATTGACACTACTCCCCTGTCGTAAACTTAACTCTAAAAATGCTTTTTCACAAATGTCGGGGACACATTTGTACATGTGAGGTTAAAAAGCAGGATACCTTGTGAATTTGTCCACGGGGAGAATGAACTAGTTCATATATAAAAAAGGGGGCTAATCTTTTTGTGTTGCTGAAATTGTTTTAGATATTCATAGAGCAGAAAAGGACTTGTACTGTTGTAAGGAAGAATCCTTTAGTGCCTTGATAACAAATTGTGGAAGAGAAGCAAAATTCGAAATAAGGAAGAATCCTTTAGTGCCTTACTTAATAACGAATCGAGGAAGAGAAGCCAAATTTGAAATTAGTTTCCTGCTTGAACCATTTCTTAATGCAAAGTTATCTACTGTTGTCACTACCTCCACCTAATTATTTTATTTGCCTCTTGCTCTTTTCATCATTTTTATCCAATAAATGCAATTTGGTTTGTGGTCCTTGATGCTCTGGTTTTCTTAAAGAAAAATGAAATTTTTGTACATCTAAAAGCATAAAGGCTCCGATAGGATGTAATGTGATTGTTCACTTCGTTTATCTGATAACATGTTTTTCTTTAGCAATAATTTGAGGAAGGTGCAGAAAAGAATAACGTGTTCTTGCATAATTTTTGTCTCAGGGAGGGAGTTTAAATGGGAAGTTTGTTGATGCAACACCATTTGCTGGTTCAGTCAAGAAAAGTAAAGGAGAAGAAACCAACTCAGAATCCGAGTCACTAGTTGATGAACTTGGCAACATGCTGAAGTCTCGTGGGTTCAACTATCATGGAGTTGAGGTATTATATAGCGGGGTTTATGGGACCGAACTTACATGTGAAATATTTATGGGGCCTGTTTATTATCAACGGCTTCGCCACATGGTTGCAGACAAATTCCAGGTTAGAGTCGCTGCCTGCAATTGATGTGACAATTTACTTATTTGGTATTCAAGCACCTTTGTTTTACTGTGATCTAAGTTTCATTGTGATGCTTTCAATTATTTGTACAGTACCTTTTTCCTGCTCCTCAAATCTCCATTATGATTAATATCCAACCCCATTTTGTATTCATGTTGGTTTCCTACTCTCAGCTTGCAAACTTTACTTCATTCCTTTTTTTAAAAAATATCATTATCCTATTCCTCCCCGTGACAGCTCCTGGCTATGTTAGAGTTGCTTGAGAAGAAAGTTTAATAATTGCCTTACCCTGTATGACTTTCACTCGATACGTGTATTTGATTTCGAGGAATATGCAGGTGAGAGCAACTGGAGCTGTGGATCAGATAACTAGACAGCCAATCAAAGGAAGAAAACGTGGTGGAGGTATCCGTTTTGGAGAAATGGAACGAGATTCTATGCTGGCTCATGGAGCTGCATACTTGTTGCATGATAGGCTGCACACATGCTCTGACTATCACATTGCTGATGTGTGTTCATTATGTGGGAGTGTACTCACAAGTTCGTTTATCCAACCGCAAAAGCGAGCAGTGCGGGATATAGGTGGCTTACCTCCAACCTCAAATGCTTCGAAAAGGGTAACATGTCATGCCTGCCAAACAAGCAAGGGAATGGAGACAGTTGCAATGCCTTACGTCTTCAGATATTTGGCTGCTGAATTAGCATCCATGAACATAAAAATGACCCTCCATCTGAGTGATGGATTGGAGGCATGATGACTTTAACAGTATGTATGGTTAATAGTTATTGTATAATTTGATTTAGGGATGGAAATCCTGATAGAGGAGTTTTTGTTAGTAAAGTTTATTGATTGTACCACGCAAGTGGATTCATTTTCATTAATGGATACTTGAATTGAATCTTGTTTTCCGTTATGTTTTGATCATCTCAACCAGCTCTTCTCAGAACCGGCTCAGCCCATTATGTTAATACGTGATTTTTTATGAATAAAATGATGAAAATTTATTGTTCAAAGTTAAATCTTTAAAGTTTTCATATATGAAGTCTTTAGTAAATTTAATTTGAATATTTTTACCAAAATATAAGTTTGATTCTAACATCTTTCTCATCCCTAATCCTTAATCCATCCGCCAGCTCTGACAGCTCCACGTTGGGGTGTAGTTTTTCACTTCCCAATAGTACTAGTGGATTTGGTGGTGCTGTCCAAGACATGAACGACGGTGGTGGTGATACCGTAACCCAGTGGTTCTTTATTATTTCAGAACCCAAAACCATGCGGTGGTGATACAGTAACCGAGTGGTTCTTCAGCAATTCTTATGGTAATCCCAACTCACAATAACAACAATGATAGCGATCACAACGCAAATAATTGGAATTGGGTCCAATTCCCATTACCTCGGCAAATTTGACTAATCCACCAAGTCCAGCCACACCTAAGTAAGTTCCTTGTTTGTCGAGTCCATAATGTCTCAAGGACAATGTTACGCAAAAACGTTAATAAATTTTGGAATGAAAAATAAAACAAGAAGAAGAATATCAAGATTTTTATATTGATTCGGAAAATGCCTACGTTTACTTTAGAGATGACTGAATATTTCACTATAATCAATGAGAGTATAGAATAGTGTTTATCACTCAATTTCTCCAAAAACTCAAATTAACCAAGCTCACCCACTCCTACTAGAAAAAAAACAAAAATATATATATATATATTTATTTTTCTTCTCTCCCTCTCACTATTCTTCTCTCTCTTCTCCTTCAGAAATTTTCTACTCTCTCATTCTAAACAACTCCTTCTCTCTTCTCACACCAGAAATCTTGTGCTCTTCTTCTTCATTCGTTTGCTTCTCTTTTATAGATAATTCCATGGGTGAATGTCAAAACTAGCTGCACCAAACTCCATCGAAAAATCAAGCCTCAATTTATGACTCAACAATCACCGAAAGAAAGCTACAATTTTTGACTTTGAGAAGCTGGGATTTTTGACATTGAGAAGCTGAGATTTCTGACTTGAAGAAGTTAAGATTTTTGACTTTGAGACAATTCTCAACAATCTCTACCTTGGCTTAAATCATTGAAGTGAAATTCTCAATGGTCGTCTCCCAATCCCCTATGGGGCAATCAACAAATTTTACAAATGCCAATCAAGTCTAAGCAATGCTTAAA
>JAOSBK010000005.1:11976560-11988334 GCA_027568895.1 Erythroxylum shatona | reverse complement strand
GCCTTATCCTCGTCAGGAATTTTCACATCAAGGTTTGCTAAATCAGCAAGTATTTTATTATAATCATTTAGGTGTTCGTGCATAGAAATACCTGGACGATACTGAAATCGGAAGAGTTGCTTCTTCAAGAAGAGCCAATTTTCTGCGTTCTTGGTCATATACTTTTCCTCCAATTTCTTCCATAACTCCTTAGCAGAAGTTTCCTTCACATAAGAATATTTCAGCTCCCTATCAAGGAATGATCGAATAGAGGCACAAGCATGGAGACTAATTCGCGTCCACTACTTGTCATCCATATCGTCGGGTTTATCTTCCAGAACCATATCCAACTCTTGTTGATACAATACATCCATAACTTCACACCGCCACATATCAAAATTATTAGAGCCATTAAATTTATCAATCTCTAACCTTGTAGTAACGATTGGATGTCTATTAGATGTAGGTGTCGACGATGACGATATCGACTCCCTCTTAATGGGCTCGTCTTTATCTCCAGCCATCTACTTGTCACTGTTCACAAATACGTACTGATACTATTCACAACACTGTAGCACTGGCACTGTTCACGGGGACTGTAGCACAGACACTGTTCACCGCATTATTCACCGATACTGTAGCTTGAATATATTTTCACTCCTACAATACTCCAGTTGAAAAAAACTTGAACTCTGATACCACTTGTTGTGCGGAAACGTTAATAAATTTTGGAGTGAAAAATAAAACAATAACAAGAACACCAAGATTTTTGTACTGGTTCGGCAATGCCTACGTCCAGTTTGGAGACGATTGAGTATTTCACTATAATCAATGCGAGCATACAATAGTGTTTATCACTCAATTTTCCAAAAGACTCAAATTAACCAAACTCACCCACTCCTACTAGAAAAAACACCCCCCCACACACATATATATATATATTTCTTCTCTCCCTCTCACTATTCTTTTCTCTCTTCTTCTTCGGAAAATTTCTACTCTCTCACTCTAAACAACTCTTTCTCTCTTTTCACGCCAGAAATCTTGTGCTCTTCTTCCTCCTTCGTTTGCTTCTCTTTTATAGATAATTCCATGGGTGAATGTCAAAACTAGCTACACCAAACTCCATCGAAAAATCAAGCCTCCATTTATGACTCAACAATCACCGAAAGCAAGCTACAATTTCTGACTTTGAGAAGCTGGGATTTCTGACAGTGAGAAGCTGAGATTTCTAACTTGGAGAAGTTAATATTTTTGATTTTGAGACAATTCTCAACAGACAAGACATTGTAATGTCTGCGTAAAGGAGAGGAGCACTTTCGTCGAGCAGAAGGTTGCTGGGGATGCAAACTAGGAACTGTTCGTCAGTCACCATAATGTCGGAGAAGCTTCCATGTGTGCTACTTCCTACTGTATATTAATATTACCTCTAAACCAAACACAGACATGATTTCCAATGAGTCACCAAACCAAAGACATTCATGTCGATTTTCGGATTAGGGACACGAGAAATTAGGATTATTTTTTTCCACATCGCGTGGAAAAGGTTTATCAATATAAGAATTTACGGTAATTAGGATTGTTTAAATTAAAAAGAGTTTAATTATATTATTTTGGTTAAATTAGAGTTTATTAAAAATTAAACAAACTTATATAATTTAATTACATAAATAAGTGACGCCTTATCACCTTTAAGCATAAAAGAGTTTAGTTAGGATAAAATCATATTATTTAAGTCAAGGTTAGGTTTACTAAAAATGATATTAAAATTAATTTAAGTTTAATCAAACAAATAGATTTCACTTTGTCAGTGACATTTACATCACATAATAAGATTCAAATGTTTAATAAAAAATAATAGATTATATATTTGTGTTACTTTAGTATTAACGTGATATATAATAGACAAAAACTTAACACTGTCTAAATTTTCATCTATTCAAAATTGTTGAACCAAAAGAAGTTACAGTAAATGTTTTAATGATAATAGAGCATAGTTGCTACTAATAATTTATCCCTTGATGTTTTAAAAGAAAGCAATATGAAATGAAGTTAAGAAACAATATGAGAAGACCAAATGCATTCAAAGTCGAGTAGAAGACTAAGATCAAGAAAGATTAAAGCATAAGTCTACACAAATACTTGTTATCTTTCTTGTATATCTTATTTGATTATTTTAATGCTTTAGGAGCTCTTCATGCATAAGTATTTCATGTTTTGAACTTAACGCATAAATATTTTCTTTTATCAATAATAATTAAAGTTTTTATTTTAAAGAAAATTCATGTATGAATGTCATTAACCAATGTGTTGTTTTTAGAGACATTGATCGATCAATATCCAAAATAAGATCAATCAATATGTTAAGAACTTCAAAAAAATTGTGCATAATGAGTTTGTATTCATTGATCGACTAACGTGTCAAATTGGTTAACCAATGTAAATATTATTATCCGTTGTAATAACTATTTTTGCGTCCAACAATATTTTGGAGCTAGTATGGGTTAAATGTTTAGGATTTTGGTTGTTAGACATTTTTATGATACTTGGGGGTTACAATAATACATTTTGAAGAATTTTTTTCATTTACATATATTCATTCATTGGTTATGAAGTGATTGAGAGCCATTGAGAATTAAAATGAACATGAGGTTTATATGAGTTGTAAACATCAATTAGGGTTGACAATTCTTAAATATACCAAGAAGTATTGAGGTTCCTTTTCACCTTTAAAGGAAGATTGTATAGTTGCTCCTCTTTTCCAATTGAAGATTATTGTAAGATGGTTTCTCTTCACCTGGTTGAAAAAATGGGTTAATTACAGCAAATTTCAAAAACTTTACTCAATTTTGTAATTATAGTCCAAACTTAAGAAAGTGGCCATTAAATACTCATAGTCTGACAATAGTATTTCCATTAACATTGCTGACGTGACTTACGACATAAGATAGAAATCCTAAACACTTATACACTTCATACTTTAAGTTTAACTAATTAAGTTTAGGATTAATTACAAAAAAAATTCCAAACTTTCGTCAAATTTTCAATTATAGCTTGAAATTTAAAAAATGACAATAAAATGCTGCCCAAACTTTTAACTTTTTTCAATTATAACCCGATGTTAGTGCCTTCGTTATCTTTGCTAATGTGGCAGTACCATATGTCCAGGGACCCTCATTAATCAGACACGTCAACGTAATTAGCAGAAGTGAGTTAGATTATTAAAACGACATCATTTCAAGAAGATAAAATCATATCTGTCAATCCTCCAACCTCTTAGACGTGTGAAATCTTTAAGTTTGTTGACATTGTTTCGCCCCTCCCTCATAGACGCACGAAATCTATTTGTTTTGATCTCTCCTCCCAGACGCATGAAATCTATAAGTTTTTTGACATTCTCCTCCCATATGTAAGAAATCCTAGATGTAGTATTTCAACATTCTTAGTCAATTTTCTCCCAATACCCACATAATCTCCCATCATCAAAATTTCCCCTTCTTGACGCCCTTAACCCTTCACAGTTAGCAATATGAAGGTTAGGTTTTTTTCACGTTGTTGTAGGAAAATGATAAACTAAATGTCTGTCTACTTTATTTCTCCTTCCATTTATCTCAAGCAATACTAAAATGTCTAATCAAGTAATGTTAGAAAAGGAAACTAGGAATCTAATCTCTACTTTTTGTGTTTATACATACAAATCTCATGTCTCCTATGTTACAATTTTGGTATGATATCTCCAACTTAACTCACCTATAGAACATGATAAAGAGAGAGAGTAGCTAGTCGTGAGAAGGGGGTTTTGGTGTCTAAAATATGTTGAGAGGGGAAAAAACGAAAAATGATGTGTAGGGTGTGTGTTAGTGTAGGTAAGAAAAGGGTAAGTTAGAAAATGGGATGTGAGTGAAGCCAGACACTCCAATTAGTATGTGGAGTTTATGATAAGAAAAGTTACCTTAAACACTTTTGTTAGCTTATATGAAATCATGACCTTATATTGGATGCCTCTTCTGGCTTTGCAACAATTCTTACACTATCCTATGAATACAGGCTCCTTATATTTATCTTCACAAATCAAGTGTCAAAGCAATAACATAATGGCTCCACCTACAAAGATTATGTATTAATTGTTTGTATTAAACCATATATGATTATGAGAGATGGTTACTTGTTGTTGTCTTGATTCTCCTTAAAGATTTTATTGGACCAAAAATTATTGGAATTATATAATGGAAAGAAGAAGTAATAAACATTTATTTTAATAAAAAGATGAATACGCTTGACATCAGAAGAGCTTTTCTTTTAATTAAGGTTGAGTTATATGTTTAAAATAACAAACAAAGATAATTATATGTAGCATAAAAGGTTAGTGTTAAAGGTGGAAAATGATGAGAAATATAGTATAAACAACATTGTATGGTACTAAATTTTCGTTCAACAGGTTTTGATTAATGAAGAATGGATCTTTATCATTAGGTTTGAGATAGAGGAGGATGCATGAAGAATTATGGAAGCTATTTTTCTACCTAAATGATAAAGTCAATCTTCTTATAGATGAATCATATGAAAGAACACAAAGAACGTAGATAATGCGAAGTATATAGAATTGAAGTACTATGAGATTAAAATAAGAGTCAACCTTCAAAGCAACCTTAATTGTTAAGGTAGTTATTTTAGTTGTATAACCAATGTCTTGTTATTCATGAAAAATTAACTTTATGTTTATCTTCAATGTGTATAATTCAACCAAAAAGAGGAAGGCCACCAAAGCCAAGGCCCCTTCATCTAGTATTAGTAGATATCCAGTTAAAAAACTGACACAATCAGCATCTATAGGCTTAAATACTACATCTTCTATGTTAAGAAGAGAGAAGACAATGGTTAGTGAATATTAATTATAATATCTAAACTTTATTTCTAATTTTATAACATTATAATTCCTTTTGTTTTTACATACAAGTAGAGGATACAAAGTAATATTTGGGGAAGTTAGTGAGAATACCTACTTTACAATAAGTTAGTTAAATACATATTTATACTATTTATATGTAATTATAAGGATAATATTTGCTAGATTGGTTCTTTATACTTCATAGATGGGTGGGAGTGAATCTCAAGTTTTACAACCTCCGAATACTAATGCAACTACTACTTAAGCATCTCAAAATACAACTGCTGATACAACTCAACCTAAGAGGAGGATCAAACTAATGGAAAAAAGATTTGCTACTAGAAAATCTTAACTTGTACAATTGTTGTTATGTTGTATAGTTGCTATGTCAAATGTTTACCTAATTCACAACTCTCATCTTTTTTTTTTTTTTATCTCTATGCCTTGTTTGATGAACATGCATGACATTTCTATTGCATTTTATATTTTACATTGAGTTTGATTATTAGGGCTGGGTCTCGTTACCTATCCTGAGGTGACCATTTAAGGTGGTTGGGTAAGGATCGTTCGAAAGAAAAGTCAAAAACTTCTATTGAAAAGAAAATTTTGCTATCAGCAATGGCGGGTTTGCCGCGACAAAGTATATGTTCGCTGTGACGAAGATATGGGAAAAATCCCAAGGACCATTTAGGAGAAGTTCACCGTGACCAACATCTAGCTTTGCTGCGACAAAGTCTCAAGGTCGAGTGACCACACCCTTCGGGACAAATACGGCACGACAAAATATTGGCTTCGCTGCGGCGAAGTTACCAGATCAAATCCAAGAACCTCTCGGAACAAATACGCCGCGGCAAAGTTACGAAAAAAATTAGGTAAATTACCTTTTGGGAAAGGTTCACCATGGCCAAGATCTGGCTTCGCTGCGACGAAACCTTCAACTCACAACCTAGAAACCTAACATTCAACATAAAATTCTGCACACATATACATACCATTTCCATAACCATCACATCTCAACCACAAGATAAACATAACCATACACAAAGGAACTTCTTCAAGTCTCATTCTCATTACTAGAAAAAAATAGAGTTTGAACAAGCTTTAGTTACATATCGCTAACTACATCATTAGCTTAACACAAAAATACAAAGGATGCTCATGTTCGATATGCTGCTAAAGCTACTCAAAAGTAATCAAACTAAATTAGTTATTAAATGTAGCTATTTTAGAGTTTCCACATGCCTTGCAAGGATCATTAACCTTCTCGTTCTACACCTGAGGAGAAAATAGTAGGTTGAGCTACAAAGCTTAGTGGTTAATATATTTATGGCCATTGGCAACAAGCCATACAATCAAACATATAAACATATATGCATATCTATATATATTACATTTTAATCTAGCAATTGATCATCAACAATTCTAACTTAAGACTTCAAAGTTAAGGAAGCTATCGCATAAACATATTATGTATAAACATTCCATCAAAAAATACACTCAATCATACTCAACAAATCAAATGAAATGCACAACTAAATGGCTTGAGAGTCCCATAGGTTGAAATGGAGAAACTGAAGTTTACACCATGAATACAATGAGTCCATTCTTAGAATCTCATATTTCACAAGCGGGCAGCCGAGATAAGGCTTTAGGTCAACATGCACGTGACTAATGAAATGGTTTCTCTCTTGCCCAAACACAAGCAAATATTCATGCTTAATTTAATTCATCACATATTCACATTTTCATGCTTTTCAAGCTATTTTCTCTTTTTCTTATACAAAATGTCATAACATCATTTATGACATAACATGGTAACAATCATAATGCATTGTCCACATTCACAATAATTTCATTTCAAACAATTAAACATATACACATACAAGTAAACAATTGCCTATTCACACAATAACTATAAACATATTACCCACCTAATTTCTTGTGAATCCAAGCTCAAGATTACCTTTCCTCTTGCTCTTGGATAGGGTTTCCTTGATTTCCTAAAATAAACCAAATTTTCTTTCAAACCAACATTCAAATGGAAAATTCATAAAGCTTCAAAGAATCAAAAACAAATAATAAATTGAGCTTAGACTCAATCTACCCATAGTTCATCTAGGTTAGAGAAACTAAACCTTAGTTCAAAAACCCACAAAAATAAAAAATGGTTTTCTTCCTCCCCTTCTTTGTTCCAACACAAAACCATTCTCTACTTCTTTTTCTACCCAACAAAAAAAAGATGAAGCATACCTTAACTTAGCCTAAATCTTCTTCCTTTTTCTTCTTTCTTCTTTTCTCCATGATTTTCTTCTTCTTCTTTCCTTCCAATGTTTTCTCTTCTCTTCTTTCTTCTATCACGATTCTCTCTTATTTCTATTTAGCCAAGACCACATTTTTGCCTTGTTCTTCCAATTATGCCCTTTATTTGTCTTGTTCTTCCAATTATGCCCCTCTTCATTTAATATAACACCTATTAGCTCCTTTAATCTATTAACTACCTCACTATACTCTAACTTAATTCGAACTTTCCCATTCTAAATTCTAATTTCTACTTATGCTTGCTAAATTAACGGGCTCAATTATAAAATAAACAAACAAATAAACAAATAAATAAATAAGTAAATAAAATAAGAGAAAAATTTTGGGGTCTAACAATTCTTCCCCTTAAAGAATTTCATCCTTGAAATTCTTACCTAAGTCTGCAAAAAGGTTTGGATACTTCTCCTTCATGGCCTCCAAGGGCTCCCATGTGACCTCTTCCATAGAATGATTTTTCCATAGGACTTTAACTAATTGAACTATCTTGTTCTTGAGGACCTTTTCCTTAATGTCTAAAATCTCCACTGGAGTTTTCTCATAAGTCAGATCATCTTTCAGCTAAACCTTAGTGATCTGAATGATGTGAGAGGGATATAATCTATACCTCCTCAATATGGAAACATGAAAGACATCATGTATCTGTGACAATTATAGTGGCAGCACCAGCCTATAGGCTAGTGGTCCAATCCTCTTAACAATCTCGTAAGGACCCATATATCTTGGGCTTAACTTGCCCTTCTTGCCAAACCTCATGACTTCTTTATAAGGAGATGTCTTAAGAAAGACTTTCTCACCAACTTCATACTCCATTCCCTTTTGGTGTGCAGTAGTATAGCTTTTCATTCTATCTTGAGCTGCTTTAAGCCTCTGTTTTACCAATATAATCTTGTCAATTGTAACTTGTACCAACTCAGGTCCTACAAGTCTTCTTTCACCTTCTTCATCATAATAAATAGGAGTTCTGCACCTCCTATCATACAACGCTTCATAAGATGCCATCTGAATGCTCGAATGGTACGAGTTATTGTAAGCAAATTCGACTAATGGCAAATGCTCATCCCAAGTACCTTTGAAATCCATTACGCATGCCCTAAGCATTCCTTTAAGGGTTCGAATGGTCCTCTCGGATTGTCCATCTATTTGTGGATGGAAAGCTATATTGAAATACAACTTAGTTCCCAAATCCTTTTGTAAGCTTTTCCAAAATCTCGAAGTAAACTGAGGATCTCTATTAGAGACTATAGAGTCTAGAATCCCATGTAGTCCCACTATCTCATCAATATACTTCTTTGCTAGCACATGCAAAGAATCAGTCTATTTAATTGCTAGAAAATGGACTGACTTCGTTAAACGATCAATAATAACCCATATAGCATCATACTTCCTACTAGTTTTGGGCAAACCCATTAGAAAATCCATGGTTATCCTTTCTCACTTCCACTCAAGAATGGACAATGATCTTAACTTGCTTGAAAGTGCCTGGTGTTTAGCCTTGACTTGCTGATACATTAAGTGTTGGACCCTAATTTTTTAATTTTTATTGATTTATTTGTTTAATTATGTTTAGAATTGGGTTATTACATTTAGTAAGCATGAATAGAGATTGGAATTTAATGGAAAGATTAGAATTAACTTAGAATTAATATGGTGTTTAAGAAGATTAAAGGAGCTAGAGACATAAAAGATAAAGAAGGGGCAAAATGGGAAAGACAAGGTAAATGAAGGGTAAACTGGGGAAATACTATTTAAATTGGCTTGAATTAGAAGAAAAAGAGAAGAAGCATCATGCGTGTGAAAAGAAAAGAAGAAGAAGAGAAAAAATCAAGCTAGGGTTTTGGAGATCTTGAAGAGTTTGAAGCTAAACAAGTAAGTATAAGCACTAACCCTTTTTGATTGTTGGATGAACCATATTTAATGGTAGTTAGAAGTGAAATTGAATTTGAATGTGTGTAGGAAGTTGTTGATGAATGGTATATGAAAATGTTGTAATCTTTTAGGGTTAATGATCAAAGATAGATCATGATGTATTTGTCAATGATTTTGGGTTGAAATGAAGTTGAAAATAAAGTAGAAATGATGATTTTTGTATAAGATGTATTAGGTGTAAGATGTTGGGGGGTAAGAAATCTGGAAAATGGGACGAAAGGGCTAGAAATTCGTAAGTTTCTATGGAAGTTCGCTGCGGCAAACTTCTGGCTTTGCCGCTGCGACATCAAATTTTTCTACACCAAACATGCTTTGATATTTTGAGCATAACTTTTTCTGTAGTTATCCAAATGGAGTGATTTTTATTTGGAGTAAACTAAAGCAATAAAGTTTTAATTCAGTTTTTAAGAATCTCAATTATTGGATGAAAGTTGGGTATATAATATCGTTTCAATATAAGAACAGTCTGAAAATGTTTGGAGTATAACTTTCAGATTACTGAACCAAATTGAATGATTTAGGTGTCATGAGAAACTTAAGACAATGGGGAACATGTTTCTAGAAGAAAGTGTTCTCAAATTTCTTCATTTACCTGATCATAACGATCATGGAAAAATTGACCCGAAAGTCTAAATTTTAAAAGGAGTTATAGTTCAATTTTACCATGTTTTGATTATTAAAGTTTTATGAATTTTCATTTGAATTTGGATTGAATGAGAAATTGTTGTGTTTAAGAAATCAAGCAAACCTTACCCAAGAGCAAGAGGAAAGGCAATTTTGAGCTTGGATTTCTAGCGAGTAGGTAATGTATTTATAGTTATTGTGTGATTGGACAAATTCTTGCCTGTATGTGTATATGTTGATTTGCTTGATATTGAAATCATTGTGAATGTTTGAAAATGCATTGTGATTTATGAATTGTGATCAAGTTATGCCATTGAAACATGTCATGACATTTTGTATGAGTGAAAAGATGAGAAAGCATGAAAGTATGAACATATGATAAAACGAATATGTGCTTTTGTTTGGGCGAGAGTGGATCCATTCTGTTTGTCATGTGCATATTGACAAGAGTATTCTCTCGACTGCCCTCTTGTAGCATATGAGCTCCAAAAATGGACTCATTTTATTCATGGTGTAAACTTCAATTTCTCCATTCTGTTTACATGGAACCCTCAAGTCAATTATGTGCATTGCATCTTTAAATTGTCAACTATGATGTATTTATGTGCTATGCATAATAGTTAAAGCCTATGTTATGAGTTACACGATGACTTGCTTAATTATGAGTTTTTGAGCTAAATTGAGAATGCTTAAGTTGTTAGATATATATACACACATATGCTTGAATTTGTGGCAAATTACCGATGGCTATAAATTATTAGCTACTGAGTTGTGTAGCTTAGCCCATTATTGTTACTCCTTAGTTGTAGAACGAGAAGGTTAGTGATTCTTGCAAGGTATCGGAAACTCCAAGATAGTTAGAGACTTTTGTACTAAGTTAGTGACTATTTTGGATAGCTTTATAGGCATATTAACATTGAGCATCCTTGTATTTTGTTTTAAACTTTGATATGTATGATGATGTGTAAGTGAAGCCTATTCAATCTCTTGAATTTGTTATGAAATGAAGAACTGAAGTTTCTTTGAGTATGTCTAGATTTATCTTGTGGTTAAGTTTGGGTGGTTAGATTTGAATGTATGTGTTTGTTTAGAATGTTTGAATGTTGGAGTCAGGATCTCGAATTTTGAAGGTTTCACCGTGCCGAATCTTTTTGAAGACGATGTCGCCGCGGCGAAGAATGACTTTCGCTAGGGCATATTTGACCCAGAGGGGCCTGCCATGGTACATGCTGCCACTTCTTTTTTTTATTTGAATCCTTTCGACCTTCGTCTCGCGTGATCCTTATCCAACAGCCCTAAGCGGTCATCTCGAGATAGGGACGGGGAGTCGGGCCCAACCTTGTTTGATATAAGAGCAAGAGTTGGACTCCAAAAATACGGGGTAATGAAGATCACATTTTATGACTCTAAATGTTGAGCTTCGAAAATAGAGTCCAATAATTTTGTAGGTGAAGATCCACTTAAACATTTGAAAGATTTTTTTGCTATTCGCTTCTGGTTTGATTCATTTACTCTCTATCCTTTGTGGTCTTATAGGTAAAGATCCACACAAACACTTAAAAGATAAAGCAAAAGATTGGCTTTATTATCTTCCATCTAGCTCAGTGACAACATAGAATGAGATGAAAAAGGTTATTCTTGGAGAAGTATCACAAGTAGCCAATATCAGAAAGGATATTATTTTCCCATACATCTGCCTACATCCTTTCTTTCTCAAGCAATCTCTATTCAAAATTAGAGCTTTGAGGAAATTGCAGCTCTAACTTTCTCTAATTTTTGCCCTTCGTATTTGCCTACAACCTTTTATGCTTTAACCCTTAATGCATCTTCTTTACTTCTCTAGCTTCTTGGTGTTACATCTAATGTATGTCTAGGTTAGATTTGTTTGAAGAATGTACTTGCTTAAATATATTGATTATGTTTATAAATTGAATGCCACCACTGTTAGCCCTGCATTTTTTTTATGAATAAGCATGATTTAAATTGATTTCAAGGTTTTGATAGATAAGCTATTTCTCAGGAGTGTTTAATTATGTTAAAG
>JAOSBK010000005.1:11964135-11976460 GCA_027568895.1 Erythroxylum shatona | reverse complement strand
TTCATTTCATTTCAAATTCATGAATTCTCCTTTCTTTATACATGAATAATCATGAACAACTTCTCATTTAATAGTCCCCACTTCCAAGAAAGGTTCGGGGCCCAACACACATTCTCACCCATCATCACTTTCTCATTACCCCTCAATCTCCTCTTATGTGTAGATAGTTCTTTGAGGAATTTGACATACCTTGTCACTTGCTTAATTGCTTCGAGCAAAGGTATGTTGACTTCTACCATTTGGAAAGTCTCCAATATCTCTTTATCCTTGTCCTCTTTGTTTGGTCTTGTTAAGCTGCTAGGAAAAGGTGAAGATTTAGTTTTGGAATTATTGGGACTTTCCACAGTTACCTTTGTCCTTGATGACAAATTTTCTTCCTTTTCAAATTCCTTTTCAATCTTTTCCTCGATGGCAACCTTTGATGGGGTTCTTTCGGGAACTTTAATCTCCTTTCCGCTTCTCAGGGTTATGGCATTGACATTCTTCGGGTTCACCTCAGGTTGTGATGGCAATTTTCCTCCACCTTGTGATTCTAGGTGATTGAGCCTTACTGCCATTTGACTCATTTGGTATTCCATTCTCTATTGACTTGCTTTTATATCTGGTTGAAATTGTAAATTGTTAGCAACAAGTTTGTTAACAATTTCTTCTAAAGATGCACCCGAACTAGAAGAAGAAGCTCCCTGTGTTCCTTATTGCCTTGGTTGAAATCCTGGTGCCCCTTGTGGCCAATTTTGGGAGTAATTTTGCTGTCGATTCCCTCCATAACTCAAGTTGGGGTGATTCCTCTAACCTGGGTTATACATCTGTGAGTATGGGTTATATTGGTTCGGGAAGTTCCCTTCTACAGCATTCACATACTCCATACTCCCTTCTTGCAAAGTTGGGCACTCGTTAGTTGGATGACTTGTGTTGGAACACATCCCACACACTTTCACTTGTGCTTATCCTATTGCAATATGACTTACAAAAGATGTTAGTTCATCTAAACGATGTTCAATGGATGAAGTACTTACCTTATTTACTCATTGAACATCATTACGAGTGCCGAATTGTTGGGTGTTACTTCTCAAGTAATATCCTAGTTTCAATGGAAGTCTTCCACTCGTTGTATCAACCCTACTCCTCTCCATTGGCAGCAATCCTTCATTAAAATATTGGATGAGAAGTTGCTCTAGTATGTTGTGATGTAGGCAACTGACACATAACTTCTTAAATCGCTACCACTATTTATAAAGAGACTCCCCATTGTGTTGCTTAATACCGCATATCTCCTTTTGAATACTTACTATCTTTGAGGCCAGAAAATATTTTTCCAAAAATAATCTCTTCATCTCCAACCAAGTATTCACACTTCCAGTCAGTAAATCAAATAATCAATCTTTTGCTGCATCCTGAAGCGAGAACGGGAAGGCACTTAACATGATCTGCTCGTCCGTCACCTCGTGACGCTTCATGCTCAAACACACCACATCGAGTTCCTTAAGATGCTTTTGTGCATCCTCACCTGCAAGGCCATGAAAGTTAAGTAATAAATGAATTAATTCAGATTTTAACTCAAAGGTAACATGTTCAGCAAAATTTGGAAATGTTATGTATAATGGTTAATGAGTTAAATCAGGTGTAGCCAACTCCCTTAGAGTTCTCATATTTGCCATCGGGTCTTTGGCTTTTGTTTCCAAATCGTTTACCAAAGTTGATCTTGTTTCCCTATGCAATCTCTGCAATGTTCTCTCAATCTCCGGATCATGTTGCTCAATTCTCTACGAGGAGACCTGGTCACTACCATGCACCAACACTAATGGACAATTAAAAAATTAACAAGTAACAAAAAGAATGATTATAAACAGGTATATTCACAAAGCACCAAATAAAATCAAATTCAAAACTTAAGCTATCACACTCCCCGACAATGGTGCCAAAATTTGATAGCGCGTGTTGAGTACACTACAAAATTTACCTGACTCTGCACATTAAAATTTGTAATTGTGGCAAGTCGGGATTGAATCTACAGGGAATGTTTGGTTAATTTCCGTAATGAAATTAATTGATGCAAGGAAAGTAAAAGGGGGTTTTTGATTTCAAACAATTTATAAATTAAAGTAAAAGTAAACTATTGAACACAAATTAAAACAAGTAATCGAAAATGGGAAAAGTGTTAATCACAAGTAAGATCCGGTTCTAGGATCAATCTCAACCTAAACACAATCAAGCATATTTCTTCATTCTAAAGTCTTTACAATTCTTTTCAGACTATTGATTTGAGACTAATAGAATGTTCTACAAATCTCGATTTTCCCTTAGGTTGTATTTAATCAAGATACGATCATTAATTAAATCTAACCACCAAATAACCTAGAATACGATCTCTAGATTCAATTTGGCAGTCACATTATGAATTGGAAAACAATCAATATAGGCAGTGACCTCACACATTTGGGTTATCCAAACTAAGTCATGTTGTTCGTAACGATTAACGATCCTTAGATGCTACTCATAAACATCAAAAGTCACTATTACAAATTACAATTAATGTTTAAGCAATAGGTTTGAAATAAAATGATGAAAATAACATATTAGGATCATTAATCCCAAAACCATCCAAATCAATACCAACAACACAACAATCTGAAAAAAAATTACGACTTTAAAATGATAAAAATAGCTTAACCGTATCATGATGTCGATATTCCCGTTGAATTAGCGTCAGAAAACAAGCTTGCCATCTTCATTTTATGCTCCAAGAGTTGGTCATATTTTTCTTGTAATACGGCAACATTACCTTCCGCCTCCTTTATTGTTTACAATGAGACACATAAAAATGTAGGAGATTTTGGTTCGGTGTCACTTGCTGCCTCCACTATAGCTGGCTAGTCCCTCACTGTTCTGCGTGTCTATCTTCTTTCCACGCCCCTCTTTACTACGCGACACTATGCTGCTCTTGCTCTCCTTTTTACGTCTATTCTAGATGTCTATGCCACTCCTCTAAATATCTGATGGGACAATTAAAACATCACACACCTCTTTAAAACTCATGCCCCTCTCTACTTAAACGTAGCGTAACGTTGCCTAAATGCTTGCGTTGTACACAGCAATGCTGCATTCATTGCGTGAAACGCAGCGCACAAACCACCATTTTTTTTAATTTGTGCCTGTTCCTTATTAAACAATTGTGCTCCAATTTGCTTAAAAAAAATTTCTTTTTGGTCTCAAAAATATATCAACATATCCAACCTAGTAGTCAACACAAATTGAATGCAAATTAAGAATTTTGTCTTAACAATAGGATCGAAATCACATGTAAATACATAAGAAAAGATAATATAATTTAATCCTATTAGGCAAGGTGGACTTTTCCCAATCATTAAGGGTAAAATGGGAAGAAAGAAGTATTGTCTTCTTCTTAAAGAAGGGAAAAATGAAAATAGGAGAGAAAGAATAGAAATAACAAATCTAAGAGAGAAAGAAGAGAGATTTCAGTGGTCGAGAGAAAATAAGAGAGTTGAGCTAGGCTTTCTTCACTTTTTTTAGCTTTTGAGAGAGATTTTGAAGTGGTTCAAGAAGATAAAAAGGTAGAGGAGAAAAAGAGCTTCCATTTGAGCCAAAGATCTCTTCTTTTGGTGAAGAATCAAGCTAAGGTCATTTTAAATCTTTTGGAGTTTTGGAAGGATTTTAGTTCATAGAGTTTAAAAAATGCATGAGTTTAAGTATTTTATAACCAATTTTAGTGATTGTGCTTTGTGGGATTTTCAATTGAAATCAATATTGAGTGGGATTTTTTCTTATAAAAGGGGATCAAAAGAGGCAAGAGGAACAAGAGAAGAGGCATTTTGAGCAAGTCTATAAGTAAGCAAATCAAGGTGGGTACATATTTATAATAGAATAAATAAGCCCCTAATGTTTTCTTTGAATCAAAGAACTTTAACGATTATAATTGCATCATAAGTGTTTCATTTATTGCTTTTGAATGAATTGAGAAATTGCAATATGTTGTTATATGAATTGTGTGAAGATTTACGAAAGGACTTTGAAAGTAATTTTTGAAAGGATATAAAGTTTATAAAATCAAGTCTAAAAAATAAGTCATTTTGGGTAACAAGTTTACAAGTCATGAATTACATGTTATGTGGGTTTGTGGTGGTCCCTAAGTTAAGTCAAGTGCACTTCGACAAAAGGTTTCTCCTACCTGCCCGCTAGTGGCATGGAGCTCCTTCATGGACTCCTAAAAGTTCATAGCTACGCAGGACCATTATGTAGGATTGCATTAGTACATTCCGTTCACGGTTACACAGGACCCCTATGGGAAATGTGTAGTACGTTCTATTTATGGACCTCCCAAACCATTCTGATGTGCTTATGTGCTTATGATCTGTGAACAAGTTTGATGCATTCATGTTTTATAGTTTATGAATTTGACTACACGATGAGAATTTAAGAAACATGTGTTTTATGAACTCAATGAAAGTTTTCTATTACAAGTAAAATGTTTTCAAAATTTTTATTTATTTTTCTGTTATAAATTGTTGCCCACGAGCTTTCAAGCTTACCCTCTTTTTCATCCCATCTTCAGGTGATAGCTAAGAGATTAAGCGATCAAGAGCCTAAAGGAATTTCTCTAAATTTGCTTATTTTGTATTTTGACTTGGTTTTGGGAAAAGCACAATGTTTTAGTCACATTTCAAGTTTGTTTGTTCAAGAACCTTTTGTAATTTGAGATTTTGAGACGATGATGTAATGTGGCTTAGAATGCCATTAAAGATCTATAAAACTTTCCTCTTTTGTTGTTAATGAAATGATGAATGGTGTATGGATGATGTGAGTTGAAATTAGATATACATGAAGAAGTTATCATCTTGAAGTGATGATTTCAAGCATGAATGGTTGATACATATACACACACACACAGATATATATATATATATATATATATACATAAATGAGATGTTATGGATGAGAAAAATAGACATAATGAATGATGAGAATTAGTTGTAAGTGATGAGTCAAATTAGTTAAGATTTGAGAGTTTAATGAAGTTAATTTGGTAGTTGAATGGTTAATCTCAGGACATCCTGAGTTTGCATAGTGCAAAATTTCAAGTCTTCCATAAGGGAATAAAATTTGTGTTCTGACTTTAGAGGAAAATTTGGATTAATCTAGGTTGAATTGGATAAAGTTATCTTCTAGAAAGTTGTAGCTTATGTTTCTAACTTTCCAAAGGTATAAAGTATGAAATTTTTGGACATCAGAGTCGAAAGTTATGGTCCTTATAAATGGAGATGTTCAGGAGTATAAATTGTATCGTCCGATGATGACGTGTATCGTTTGGTGATGACGTGTCGTCTGGTGATGATGTGTACCTTCAATGCACTGTTCATCTTACATATTATTGTCAAAATTTGACCCTTTAGATGATAGAATCTATCTTTAAGTCTTAATGAAAGTTATAGATCTTAAAATCATATTTCGAACCATCCAAAGAACACCTTGATCCGATATCTCTAGAGAAAGTTATGCCAATTTTTTCAAATAGGTCTTAGACTGAAACTTCTTCTAGTCACTGTTTATCTTGTATCGTCTTGTCCAATTCTGATCCTTTAGATGACAAAATTTCACTTTGATGTCTTCATGAAATTGTAGATCTTGAAGTCCTCTTTTAAACCATCTAAGAATGACCTTGATCTGAAATTTCTAGAGAAAGTTATGTTAATTGCAAAACATCTTCTATGTACTGTTCATAAACTTTTTCTAGGTACTGCTCATCTTACATTATCTGGTATGATAGAATCTATATTCAATGTCTTCATCGAAGTTGTAGATCATGAAATCCTCTTTCAAACCATATAAATAACACCTTGATCCGATATCTCTAAAGAATGTTATGCGAATTATTCCAAATAAGTCTTATACTTAAACTTCTTCTAGTCATTGTTCATCTTGTATTGTCTAGTCCAGTTCTGACGCTTTAGATGACAAAATTTCACTTTTATGCTTTCATGAAATTGTAGATCTTGAAGTCCTCTTTTAAACTATCTAAGATTGACCTTGGTCCGAAATTTCTAGAGAAAGTTGTGCTAATTGCAAAACATCTTCTATGTACTGTTCGTAAACTTCTTCTAGGTACTATTCATCTTACATTATCTGGTCATATTTTGACCTTGTATATGATAGAATCTATCTTCAAAGTCTTCATCTAATTTGTAGATCATGAAGTCCTCTTTCGAATCATATAGAGAACACCTTGATCCGATATCTCTAAAGAATGTTATATTAATTATTTCAAATAGGTTTTAGACTAAAACTTCTTCTAGTCACTGTTCATCTTATATCGTCTAGTCCATTTTTGTCCATTTAGATGACAAAATCTCACTTCGATGGCTTCATGAAAGTTATATATCTTAAATTTTTATTTTAAACCATCTAAGAATGACCTTGATCTTATATCTCTAGAGAAAGTTTTGTGATTTACAAAACATCTTTTGTGTACTATTCATCTTACATATTCTGGTCTAAGTTTGACCTTCTAGATGATAGAATCTACCTTTAAGGTTTTCCCAAAAGTTTTAGATCTCAAATTCCTCTTCATAACCGTTCTAAGATGACCATAATTTGACATGTATGGTGAAAGTTATGCCGTTGTCCCAAAATATGTTCAATATGATGGAGGACGGAACCTTATTTGATTCTTTCAGACACAACCTTGTTATTTGACCTCTAAATGAAGTTATTATTAGACCATTAGATTCCTAATACATTTTACTACCTGTGCATAAAAGTTTATAGCTTTTGATGTTGAATTGAAAAATATTGATCGAATCAAATTAAGGGTATCGAATGGAAGATTATGAATTGAATATTTTTCTAAACATATTTCAGTATTTTGATGGCATCTAGATCTGTAGAGCTCCAAATGAGATGATTATCATTTCTGAATAAACTAGAGACATTGAGTTACAAATTATCTGAAGAAATTAAATTCTAATCCAGTCCGTAAGACTTTCAATTTCTGAATGTAATTTTAGTAGAGAATATTTGCTTTAGTATAATAATGATTCGAAAAAGGGGCCCGACACCTATGGTATCAAAGAACGAAGATGAACTGAAGATGACTAATGATGGTTAATTGGAATAACCTAATAGGATAATATGCTCACGCTATATGACTCTGAATGGTAATAAACACAAGCATACGTTTTTATGACATCAAAGTTGGGCTCTGAAATTGAGGTCCAACAGTTGTGGTATCAGAGCCAAAAATTGTGATCTTACATGGGCATTTTTGAAATACATTTTGAGTTACATATATTTTAGTCATGTCATAGCAAACAGTAATACCTGATCCTTAGTCTTAGTATCATGTGTATGAGTCACACTTACAAGCATTTGTTAAGAGTTTGAGCTGATAGAAATAGTAAAGGAAGAATAATGATCCATCAGAATGTGAGAAAATGAAAAGTTTGTGGATATTTAGAAATAAGAAATATCCCATAGTTTAATATATTAGACATAGATTTAGTATTTGTGATTATGTTAGTGAATATGGTGATGAAATTTTATTGTATATATGCACTTGAATTGATGTGGATTTGAAAAGATTTTCATGAATTGACTAAGAAGAAATAGAAACATAGGTGGAAATGGCAAGATTTAAGGTGTACAAGCAAAGTGGAATTGAAAGGTTGAACTTAGAAGTTAGAATGATTATTTTATTGTAGTGATAAGAGTTATGATATAGTAAAAGAAGATATTAGTGGAATTGAGATTGTTGATGATGTTACAAAGAGCAATGAATTTAGAGATAAAGAGAAAAATATCGTCTAGGATCAATAGAGATCAAGGTATCGACTGTGTAAGATATAAATTGGTGAATTTTTGGAGATAAATATGTGGATAAAATAGGATGGATTTGATGGTACCCACCTAAGTATATGCTGCAGTAATTATGTTTACTACTTCATTGTGTTTGGTAATTAGAATGCATGACCTTAAGAATGATAGAAATTGGTTTTTCGAGGTATTAAAGATGGCTGATAATATGATGATAATAGCAAATGACTGATAAAGATTGCATGAATAGTATAGATGATAGTAGTAAGAAATATTCTTCCTAAGAGGAATTTCACTGAATTAGATTAAGCAGACTAGATAGTTTATGTTAAGAATGATCAATGAAAGAACAAATCTGAAATGAATACGTAATGATTCAAAACTAAATATTGGAATCATATCCTTAGCGGAGACTTAAGTATAAGAATATTCTACTGAGAAAGTATGGATTTTTGTTTGAGGTAAAGTATCCAACTATTTGAGTTGATTGTTGAATTTGAGGAGACATTAATTACTAATATAAGGAGTATATAGGTCCATGCTACCTTCCATGTAAATATGTTCAGTAGATACAAATCTGACCTAATGAATGGGTTACAAACACAGGAAGTTAAGTTTTCAAATAAATTGAAATGTGTGGAGAAACTAGTATGAATGAGCAAACATTAAAATAAGTCAATATGAGATATAAGGAAGTTTAAAGAATGGAGAAGATCATTCAAGACAGGAAGTCAATTGGGAAATTAAAAATAACATGATACAATGTTACCTCATTGAGGAATTAGTTATTTAAGGAATTACAAGAACTAATCAGGGGGCACATAGAGTTCGATAATAATTGTTTGAGTTAGCAATTGCCCCAATAGTACTATGGTATTGAAGACTAGAGCGATCCAAACAAAAATTGATGATGTATTAAGGTATTCAAAAAGTTAAGAAGAATAGTTGAATGCTTGAAGAAAAATGTATAAATCGTATGAGTAATAAAAGCAAAGAGAATTTTGAAGAATTATACTGATATTAATTTTATCGTACGGATGATGTTGTATAAGAGATTTAGATAAAATCCAATGCAGTATAATAAAGTGATTTCACATGTATGGAGACAACTAAAATTCTATATGTATAGGAACATCTTGGATATAGTAGTGGTTGTTTTGAAAGTTTGGAGATAGTATATGTATAGGAACATCTTGGATATATATATATACTTGTTCAGATCATTAAAGTTTGAGGTAATTATTGAGTCGAGAGAATTGAATATGAGACTGAGACAATTGATATAAGTACTGAAAGACTACGATGGTACAAATGAGTATTTTCCAGTAAAATTGGTGTTGTATCTAATGCATTAAGCAAAAATTCCAATAGTAGTGAAGCACAAAATCAAATATTGAGGATATCATATCTAGTACAAAAAGAAGCATAAAATGTGGAGTTGAATTTTGTGCAAATCAAAGTGCTAATTGCTACAAAATTGAAGATCAGTTTCACTCAAAAGGATTAACCAAGCCCAAATTGAGGACTCAGAAATTGTGAATCTTACTAACAAATTGAAAGTGTATACAAATTTTGAGTTCGAATAGGAAACAAATGATACTTTGTGATTGAAATAAGAAGTATGTGTAATCAATAAATGTGATAGAGCATAGAGATTGTTAGAAAAGTACAAATGGTAACGTAAGTTATACATCCTAATAGGAATACGTCGGAACATCATTTAACGACTAAGAATGAAGAATCAAATGACTGAATGTTTGATTTTGCCGACGGTCTTAACTGTCAGAGATATATTTAAGGCTTATAGTTTGAAGTTCATAGGAACATAAGAGCAATGTATAGTTCTAATTAACCTTAAGCATCACAATCATTATTATAGTGATTTCATTATATTAATGTATGAGGAGTTAGATGATATGAAGAATAATTCGCTTTTATATTGTGATGACTAAGGCCGAAAAATGATTGAAGGCCAGAATTGGAGATGTTACTGATAGGTGAAATTGATCAATATTAGAAGTTAAGTGATTCAAGAAAGATGAATGAATTAGGTGGATTAATGCCAAAGGCATAGAATACAGTAAGATAGACATAAGAGTTAAGTGTACTGACTATATAGTGATGTGAATTATTAAGTGAAAGATAAATTATCTCTGATAGTATCACTGTGACAAGGTGTGCTCAGGCTAGGAAAAAGGATTAGCTAAGCCCGACATGAATTAGTCTGTATGAAATAGTTACAAGAAGTGCCACTAATGAAAGATGTATAAGTTTCATAATGTGATATATGTGAGTATGTTAAGAATATTTATATGATATGATATTGGTGTTATCGACATAAGAAGTGGAAAATTGTGAGTAATTTGAAGTATATTGAGGAAACAGATATGATAGTGTGATATCTGAATAAGTCATGGAAGGACTAATCAAATCCGTTGACTAGGGTCATTTGAACAAAAATTATTTAAGTGATGAAGTTAAATGGAAAATGGAGGAGCATAAGAGGAAGCATACCCTTACCCCAAAATCAGTCAGGTAAGAATTTTGAGGACAAAATTCTCTTAAAAGGGGGAAAAATGTTAGCCCCCAATTTTTTTATGAATAAGTATGATTTACATTAATTATGAGGTCATTATGAAATTTTGTGGAGTTAATTATTATGTTGATGTTAGAAAGATTATATGACATAGGTTGATTGAGTTAAAGTGCTAAGGATATAAAAATGTTCAAGGGTATTTTTGGCAAGACACTTAAGGTTAAAAGAACCTAAGCTTATAAGGAAGGGCAACGTGGACTTTTCTTAATAATTAAGGGTAAATTGGGAAGAAAGAGATGTTGTCTTCTTCTTAAAGAAGGGGAAAACGAAAATACGAGAGAAAAAAGAGAAATAACAAATTTAAGAGAGAAAGAAGAGACATTTCGTTGGTTGAGAGAAAAGAAGAGAGTTGAGCTAGGGTTTCTTCAATATTTTACCTTTTGAGAGAGATTTTGAAGCGGTTTAAGAAGAGAAAAAGGTTGAGGAAGAGAAGAGCTTCCATTTGAGTCAAATATCTCTTCATTTGGTGAAGAATCAAGGTAAAATCATTTTAAAGCTTTTGGATTTTTAGAAGGATTTTAGTTTATGAAGTTTAGAAAATGGATGGGTTTAAGTATTCTATAACTAATTTTAGTGGTTGTACTTTATGGGATTTTCAATTAAAAACCCTATTAAGTGGGATTTTTGTTTTTGTAAAAAGGGATCAAAAGAGGCAAGAGGAACAAGAGAAGATGCATTTTGAGCAAGTCTATAAGTAAGCAAATCAAGGTGGGTACATGTTTATAATAGAGTAATTAAGACACTAATGTTTTCAATGAATCAAAGAAATTTAATGATTCAATTGCATCATAAGTGTTGCACTTATTGCTTTTGAATGATTTGAGAAATTGCAATATATTATTATATGAATTGTATGAAGATTTATGAAAAGACTTTGAAAGTGATTTTTGAAAGGATATCAAGTTTATGAAACCAAGTTTTGGAAATGTATCATTTTGGGCAACAAGTTTACAAGTCATGAATTATATGTTATGTGGGTTTGTGGTGGTCTCCTAAGTTAAGTCAAGTGCACTTCGACAAAAGGCTTCTCCTACCTGCCCGTTGTGACATGGAGCTCCTTTATGGACTCCCATAAGTTCACGGCTATGCAAGACCATTATTTGGGATTACATTAGTATGTTCTATTCATGGCTTGATCATTTTTACCAACTTTTTGCCCCAATTAATATGATTTTTATAATTCAAAATTTGAATTCAAAATCAAATTAACATGATTTTAATTAGAAAATAAAATAAGCGGGCTTGAAGAACCAGCAAAAACTTTTTATTTTTGACAGCGTGATGGAAAAGTGAATGCAATAGCTAAATGATGGTGTGCAATATAGGTCAGCCATAGATTTTGTGTTTGTGGATGGAACCACCCGAGAAGGGTTAGAATGGCGGTTCCTACTCCTTAGGAGGTACCAAATAATTGACTACTTGAATCTGGAATTTGAGCACAAAGATTCCACTGACCTATAAAAAGTGGGCCTAATCCTTAGGGGTGCGGTAATACATCTAAGAAATTATTCCATCGAATGTATTCCCTTAGTCTCTATTTGGTTTGAGGGTTAATAATAGGATGGGATGGAACGTAACACACTTCCATCATTTGTTTGAAGGTTTCATAATAGAATGGAATGGACTGGGATGGAAGCGAAGAGTTTCATGTTACGTTCTATTCCATCTTAAACAGTGAAAATAAGAAATCTCGGATTTGGGGAGTTTAGGATGGAACGTAAACTAATAAATACATACTACCTAATATATCCTCAATAATTCTTCTTAATATCAACTCTGACAAAAATCATAATATTAATATATTAAATAGAATATAGTAATATTTAACATAATAAATTTTATTAAATAATTAATAATAATATTTTTATATTATTAATAATAAATTATATATATTTAATAATAAAA
>JAOSBK010000005.1:11949400-11961330 GCA_027568895.1 Erythroxylum shatona | reverse complement strand
TTTAATATACTTTAAATAATATTTATATGCATAAATAATTTTTATTACAAAATAAAATATAATTAAAATTAATAAAAGTATTTTTTACTTTAATGTTACCAAACAGTCTATTGTATAAAGCTCTTTAAAAAAAGTTTTTTTAATTGATAGCTAAACAATCAATTAACTTCTTACAAAAGCTTTTCTAAAAAAAGTTCTATTGACAAAAGCTCATCTAAACAGGTACTAAATTGGTTGGTGTCATTTTATAAAAATTTCTACCTACTTTACGCTTTAATAATGTTAAAATATTATTTGTAAAAATTATTTCAAGACAGATATTGCACATTTAATTAATATTTAAATAAATTATTTTAAAAATTTACACAAACATTGCTCCTTCCAAAATTAAATAACGAAAATTACATATATCTTTTAAGAAATATTAGAATAAGATTTAAACTTAGCACTATGGTGTCAAATTTACAGATCTCAAAGTGTTAGAGATTAATCATTGATTGTTGTTAGGTAATCATATTATGATATGAAATGACAATAATTTTAAAATATTTCACATATAAATACTAACCACAGTTAATATGGAAAAGATAATCATCATCATACAAATATAAAATTAATAACAATACAAAGTATTTAAAATATTACAATTTCAATTTTCATCATATAATAAATAATAATTACATCAAAATATCCAATAAAAAGAACAATAAATATCCTTAACTCTCAAACTATTATAATTTACAACAAGAGTTCGTGATAAGGAAACAACAAAATAGAAGTCAAACCTGAAACAAAAACATTTAAAATTATATTACATATATAAAATTTAAAATGTATATCAAATATAAGTAAAATTAAAAGAAAAGAAAATAAAAGCTGGAACGAAATTCAATCGTCTACTGGAGGATACCCGCTATAACTGTACTGACCCCAGTTATCATTTGGTATAAAATTCTTTTCATTAAGAGGAGCTTCATCATCATCATTCAAATTTAATATACCAAATGACATGTCAATGTTTTACCATTCAAGATTATCTTATAAGTCATTCACATTTACCCTAAAAAACCCAATCCTCCACAAGATCGATATTATCAATAGAAATTGGGTCAATTAAACTACTTGTGCTATTAAGACTCCGAGTAAACAATAAATTTTAATTATTAGAAAATTATAAGAAATTATATCGAAATTAACAATGATAATAATGATAATAATATACTTTTTCCAAAGCTTTAAATTGTAACGAACAAAAACCAAGTCATTCAACCTCTCTAATATACTTCTTTTTCTTATAATGGATAAGTTCAAATGTACTCCAGTTTTGTTCACAACCTATTGCACTCACAGATTAACTTAAAATCTAAATTACAAACTTTTGCAATCCTGGAATACCATTTCTTAATTGATTTCACCAAGAAACTATAAGTCATAAGATAATAAAAGTAGCGTTATAAACAAAATAAAGTGGTAAATAGTTTTCAACAAATAAGAAAAAGAAAACAGTTAATATTTGGAGAAAGTTTTCCTTTTTGTCGAATAGTAATTGACATTCCAAAATTTCCATATCTTATAAAGTTCCATTTGTGAGCTCAAGAGATCTTGCATCATGTCATGCCCAACACCTATTATAATAGTTAATAACATTCCCCTATTAATTTTAGCTTTTAAAGTAAAATTCAATATGAAATAGACACTGCGATTAAAAATGCCCTAGCTGTAAATAATGGAGAAGAAAGTTGTATTTCTCACCTATCATTGATGATTGTAAGATACGATGAGTACAAAGAAGGCCTATGTTGCAAACTAACCTTGAATGCTTCCTTCGCTCTCTCCATGACATAAAACAAAACCTTATTATTGGCTTTTCTTCACTATCAGCCAAGCGAAGCACCTTTACCAAAGGTTCATAAACTTGAATAACAAATTGGCACTGAGATCAAAATTCTTTATCTTCTAGTACAATTATAGAAACCTCCACTCTGGCATTAGACCTAGCATGCACTGCAAGCCCCTCATCACTTGTAAATATTTATCTTAATTCTTTTTTCATCGTAACAAAAGCCTAGAGTGATAAGAAATTTGTTACAAATCTTATCACAGTAAGATGACACAAATTTCTACCATTGGTAAATTCTTTTTTCATTAAATTCAATACTCATGCACGATTATAGATGAACTTGCTCACTTTTTTAGTTTTCTGCATAGTCTCATCAATAATAGGAAAATACTTATGATCTTTTATATTCTCCAGCATTAGGTTAATGTAATGTGCAGCACAAGAAATCCAAAAAAAATGAATTAAACTTATTCTACAACCATCTTCCTGCCACTTTATAAGCGAAATTATTGTCAATAATAAACTAAACAACGTTTTCTAGCCCTATTTCATTCACAACTTCATCAAATATCTCAAACAAAGTCTCAGTATTCCTAATAGCCCAATTAACTCTATTTTTTGCCAAATAACTTCTAATTTCAAAAACAGAGCAACTTAAAAGTTTTTTTTTTAAGTCATCAATCGAAGGAGTTTTGTATTCCATACTATAAAAGGTTATAACATCCATAGGTTGATAATAGTATGATTAATAAGCATTGAATGATGAGCCTATATCATACCACCATCAAGCTACTGCCATATATACCTTGTGAGTTGCATATCTTGATTGCATAATTGTAACATCCCATTACTTGCGAGGAGGCTAGAATAAAAGGACTTAGTTATATTTATCTAAGTGTTATTTCGTAGTCACCTTCTTCAAGTTTATTCCAATATACAGAGTTTTTCATCAAACACCTGCCGAGAGATTACTTTACTTCTCCTTATCCCACACCACTTCCATACTACCAATTGTGTTTTCTACCCTAAGAAAAATCAGAAGCTGGTTATATTATACAGTGGAATACGTGAATTTGCATGGAGTTTAGGGTTTTGAAATAGTTGCAGATCTTGGAGTTTTTAACAAGTATTGAGTACATCCTTTAGAGTTATGGATTTATGAAATAAATTTGATGAATTTATGACCAATTGCATGAAAATGGCATTTATGTGTATATTCATGAACACTATGTAAATAGGATGGGAAAATATAGATATAGTGTTATTTAATATTTGATGGATTATTAGTGATCAGGTGATGTAGAAATGATTTTTTTTAGAGTTTGAAATATAAATGAAATGGTGTATGAGATTAGTGTAGAAATTTATAAAAAGGTAACATGCTAATATGCTCTGTTTTCTATTCACTGTGCATGTATATATATATGTATGTGTGCATACGTAAGTAGGTGAGTGCTCTAGAGATGATCAAGAAAAGGATTTTTGAGTTAAAGAGTAGTTGTAAAATGATGTTCTGAGATGGGAATGAGTATACAAATGAAAGTTGAAGAGAAAATAAAATATATGTATAAAAGTTCAAAATACAGAACATGAAGAGTTTAACTACTGATATATTTTTTTAATGATTTTGAGAATTTGATTAAACTTGCATATTTAGCGATAGTATGAATTTATGGTGAATGAGTTTAATGAAATGGAGTAGAAAGATTAGAAATAAAAGATTGAAGTATTGGATCTTAGTGAATGGAAGTCATCTGAGAAGTTACTGGGGATGAATAGTTAAGAGAGTTAAAATTTTGATCTGAAATTTCCATGAATAAGCTATATCGATCTGGATAGATTTGGAAAACTTTGTCTTCTTAAAAGTTTTAGATCTCTCTTTTAGCTTTCCATTGATATAAATTTTGCAAATTTTGGAGTTCTGGATCAAAAGTTATGGAGTTTAGAAATTGAGATTTCGGTGGAGAAGAAGAAGTGGAATTGCATGACGGTGACTTTTGAGGTTCAAAATGGAAATGCACCGTTGTGTTTTTGAGGATTTAGGTGAAATGCACCATCATGCATAAGCACGATGGTGATCTTGAGGTATAGTGAAAATGTGGCTTTTTGATAAGGTCGCTATCGTGTAAATGTATGATAACAACTTTGGTGGGGTTGAATAGCAAAAATTGCTATCGTGCAAATGCACGATAGAGACTTTGAAGTTTTCAGGGGTGATGAAAATTCGACAGTTTTTTGGTTATATCTTCTTTGTCCCACCTCCAAATGACATGAGATTTAAACCATTGGACTCGCAAGACATTGCTCAACCTCTACCAAAAATCATAGCCATATGAAATGAATTGAAAGAGATTGAGTAATAAACGTGGGACATGTCTGACTTATGCTCTCACCCAAATTTTGCCTTTGTCACGTCAAGTCATTATGCTCTCCAGCAGTGGCTGTGACTTGCTGTATACTCGAGAGCATTGTGCAAGCTGAACCATCTTGCTTCTTTTGAATATAAATTCTTTTCTAGACATCCAAATGACATGGTTCTTGAACTAATAGATTTCTAACACATTATTCTATCTCTCCACAAAAATTTTTATCATTATGAATTGATTTAAAAAGCTTTTGATCAAATGAAAGTGTGGGATTCTGTTGGAACAGTGTGAATAGGAATATCTTACTGAACACACTTCAGTATTTTGATTATATTTGGATCTATAGGATTCCAACTAAGATGAGTTTTGATTTGGAGTAAACTAGAGAAATAAGGATACAAATCTTATGGAAAAGTCAAATTGTGATTCTGTCTCTAAGATGTTCAATTTCTGGCTAGAAGTTGTATATAGCCTACTGTTTTGGATAAGAGTAGTCTAAAAATGTTTGAGGCATACCTTCCAAATTACTGAACCAAATTGAGTGATTTTAGTGTCAATAGAAACATAAGACATAGAGGGACACTTTTCTAGAAGAGAGTATGACCAAATTACAACAGTTTCACCTTCTAATTGAACGTGAACAGTGGACCCGAAAGTGTGTCTAAGAAAAATCTGAAAGTAAGCCAATGAGAAATGAATTATGATTTTAATGGTTTTAGTGAGATCTGAACCAGAGTAGAAATTATACTTAGATGAGTTTTGATATAAAAATGATTTTGTGATGAAATTGATGGAAAGATACCCGGGATTGTCATAAATATGCATTGTAATAATTCATTTCATACATGTGCATTATTAAATACTCATAATTTTGTAAATTGTGATATATATGTATGTTGTTTGATATAGAGGAGCAACTGGAACGTCAACCTCTAGACGTTGCCGAAACTTCTAGGCATTAGCTTGGGGAGTAGCTTGTGAGTAATCTAGACGGTTCTACTCAATTATTTGTTGTGCTAGATTATGTTTGAATTGCTTAATAAATGTGAATTGAATTGTGTTAATTTTCGAAAAGAAGGTCCGATGATTGTGAAATGTGATGAGATATTGAAGTACTGCTTGAATGTGAATGTGATGAACTATGTGCTTCATAATATGATTGATTGTGATAGATGCATTCCATACATGAATGCACAATCAGATAATAACAGTTGTGACCAGAGTAGCCACCGATAAGAGCTTAAAGCTCAAAGTACGAAAAAAGCCTCGAGCTCAGACAGTGGTTAAGAGCCTAAGGCTCACTATGTAAAATACGCCATGTATCCTCATAGGATAAAGGATAGTTATTAATGAGTCCGATATCTAAAATAGATACGGGACAATTCAGGCACTCGGTCACAACAATGTAACAATTAGAAAAGAGTCTCATGAACATTTCATATGCATTTTGTTAAGTATGTTTGATTGATTGAAATGCATAATTGCCTATGTTTAAGTGAAAATGTGATACATGATCAATTATGCAAAAATATGATTGTATGTTATGTGAAATGTTGTGTTGCATGAATTGAGTGAACCATCGATGATGGTTACCTTATTGAGTTCACAAAACTCACCAAAATTGCAACGTTGTCATTTCAAGACTGAGAGATGACTCTAACTACTGAGAGACTCTACCAGCAGTGTAGACTGGTGATTTGGGAAGAGAAGTCATGGCCCAAAAGTCGATCAGCTGGATTTTGGGGACAGATTAGATAAATTTTGTGTATTTCCTCGTTCATGTAGTACTTTTGTATTAGGTTTTGATAATGTACTTGTAAGAAGTGTTGAAAATCATATTCTAAACTTCAATTTTTATATAATGAAATGAAGAAAAAGTTAGTTTTGAAATAATGTCATTTTTGTATAATGCTTTGTAAGTGAATAAAGATATGCTGCCATATGAAGTAAATGTAGTGATCGAACATAGCGCGCCATTATCGTAGGAAATAAACCCGATAAAAAAATATTGAATACTATAAATGTGGAATAAATAAAAGAGATAAGGATAGAACACACCTAAAAATTGATAACTGAGTTCGGCCAATTATGTCTAGTCTTCGAGCACTACTTAAGGCAGCTTGCTCTTATTAAAAAGAGAATACTAAATTTGATATGTTTATAAATTTTGAGGTTATATCAAATTTTTGGGCTGATTTAGAATAGGAGGGGAGGAGTTATTTTATAACTTGAAAAACTCCTCCCATTCTCATTTCTTCCTAATATGGGATAGAAATTTGGCCATCAAAGCCACCAAAAATAACAAATCTCTACCTTGGCACAATTTTGGATCCCACCAAATGTAAGCATCATTCATCCTCCTAATCAAACAAAACAGCCATCGTAGTGCTTCCAATTTACACCCTCAGGCGCCAACTCAAACGTGCAAGATGTTGACTAAGTTTAAACAACTCAAACGTGCAAGATGTTGACTAAGTTTAAACGATGTTTAAACTTAGCTTTTGTCACCACCTTGGTCGTCATATCTACAGGATTCTCTGTAGTCCATATTTTCTAGAGATGTATCTCCTCTTCTTTGAGAATCTCCCTCATAAAGTGATAACGAACGTCAATATGTTTCATCCTTGCATGAAAAAAATTGGTTCTTTGCTAAGTGAATAGCACTTCGACTGTCACAATACACCACAAGGTGTTTCTGACCAACTCCCAAGTCTTTCAACAATCCATGAAGCCAAATCACCTCCTTTAAAGCCTCTGTAATTGCCATATACTTTGCCTCTATTGTAGATGAAGCCACTATTGATTATAAAGTGGACTTCTAACTAACTAGTGCCTTAGCATAAGTGAATAAGTAGCCAGTTGTAGATCATCGCTTATCCGAATCACATGCATAGTCAGAATCACAATATCCAACTATGTATTGACCATGTGATTTATCCCACTCAAATAATAAGCCAGCATTTACAATATCTTGAATATACTGTAGAATCCATTTCACAGCTTGCCAATGAACCTTGTTAGGATCATACATATATCTGCTTACAACATTAACTGCCTATGAAATATCGAGTGTTGTACACATCATTGCATACATCAAGCTTCCTACTGCATTAGCATAAGGGACTTTCGCCATGTATTCCTGTTTTTCATCCGTCTTTGGAGATAACTGGTTGTTAAGTTTCAAATGAGGAGCAACCGGAGTACTTACAGGTTTTATATCTTTATTCATACCAAAACGTTGTAGTACTTTCTTCAAATATTGCTTCTGAGTCAGCCAAAGCTTGCCTCACTGTCTATCCCTGCTTATCTACATGCCGAGAATCTTTTTGGCTTCTCCCAAATCCATCATCTCGAACTCTTCATTCAACTAAGCCTTCGTTTTGTTGATTTCATCTTGGCTCTTGGATGCTATTAACATATCATCAACATACAAGAGTAAGTAGATGCAGGACCCATCTTGAAGTCTGCGCAAATACACACAGTGATCTTATTTACTTCTTGTGTACTTCTAGCCCATCATAAACTTGTCAAATCGTTTGTACCATTGCCTTAATGATTGCTTCAATCCGTATAACAATTTATCAATTTACAAACCCAATTTTCTTTACTAACAACTTTGAATCCATCTAGTTGAGACATATAGATTTCCTCCTCCAAATAACTGTGTAGGAACGTGGTTTTCACATCAAATTAAGCTAGCTCCAAATTCAACTGTGTTACCAAGGCTAACAGAATTCTAATGGAGGAATGTTTAATAATTGGAGAAAATACCTCATTATAATAAACTCCCTCCTTCTGAGCGTAGCCTTTAGCTACCAACCTTGCCTTGTAATGAACTTCATTCTTGTCAGGAAATCCTTCTTTCTTTGTAAATATCCATTTGCATCTAATTGTCTTCTTTCCCTTTGGTAGTTTTTTCAACTTCCACGTCTTGTTTTTCTCAAGGGATTTCATCTCTTCTTCCAGTGCACCTTTCCATCTACCATTTTCTATACTTCAGATGGCTTCTAAAAATTGGATGGAACATCATCAACAATTGGAAGTGCATAGGCTACCATATCAGTAAAACGAGCAAGTTTCTGAATCTCTTGTCTTGTCCTTTTAACGACAATTAATTCTAGCTGTTGTTGACATTCTTGGGTTGGAACCTCCTCTTCATCTGACTCTTCTTCTACCATAGAAGAGTCATTAATTATGCTTTTTGCTAGGCTCCCCATCATCTGTTCAAACTCCACTAGCTTTGGTGTACACTCCATCTACTTTGACGTATACTCCACCTGCTTCAACGTACCATCAGACTCTTCTTGTGCCACCTAATTCAACATGGCAAATTCATCAAAGGTAACATCTCTGCTAAATGATAGTCTTCTTTACCTTTAAACACCAGAGACAGTATCCTTTAACTCCGTCATTAAAGCCATAGAAAGTGACTTCTTTGCTCTTGGATCCCACTTTGATTCATTAACATGATAATATATAATAAAACCAAAAATATGCAATGAATCATAATCTGTTACAGGTTTTCCAGACCATACCTCTAATGGAGTCTTGCTACCAATTGCAGATGATGGCAAACGATTAACGAGATGTTAAACATATGTCACTGCCTCAGCCCAAAACTTTCTGCCTAACCTGCATTAGACAATATACAACGGACTTTCTCCACCAGTGTCCTGTTCATATGCTCCGACACTCCATTATGTTGTGGTGTTTACTGTAAAGTACCGCACTATGACAGACTCTTACATACCTCCAAGATGGGATCACTCTTGTATTCTCCACCATTGTCTGTTTAGAGAACTTTGATCTTTTTTCCCTTCTAGTTTTCAACTTGAGCTTTCCACTTAAAAAAAACTCCAAGCATATCATCTTTGTTCTTCACAGTAAACACCCATACTCTTCTGGAAAAATCATCAACAAAAGTGACAAAACAATGCCTACCTCCAAGAGATAGAGTCTTAGTAGGTCCCCACACATCTGAGTGCACATAATCCAAAATACCTTAAGTGTCATGGATGGCAGTGCCAAATTTCACTCTTCTTTATTTTCCCAAAATACAATGCTCACAAAATTCCAATTTGCAAGTCTTCGTACCTTTCAATAATCCTTGCTTGGAAGGATTTGCAAGGATTTTTCCCCAGCATGTCCCAAACGCATATGTCACAACTTTGTTGCCTCTACATCTTTCTTGCTACTAGAAGTTACTACCGCTACTATCCTAACAATTGTGCTTCCTTTAGTAATATAGATTATTTTTCCTTATGTCTTTCAACATCACAAGTGCTCCTGAAGTTGCCTTAAGAATTCCATCTCTCATCATCATAACTAGACTTTTTGATTTTAAGGTCCCCAAAGAGATGACATTCTTTTTCAAAATTTGGCATGTACCGAGCATCCTTCAAAATTCTAGTGGATCCATCATGATTCCTCAGCTTGATTAAACATATCCTAGCTATTTTACATGGATTGTCATTGCCTATGTAAACAACTCTGCCATCAATTTCTTCAAAATCAAAGAACTAGTCCCAGATGGGAGACATATGATACATGCAACCTATATTTAGAATCCACTTGTCTGAATGGAATGTTGAAGGTGATACCACCAAAGAGACATCTGACTCTACATAACTTTTACATTCTACAACATTTTCATCTTGCAGAGCCTTCCCTTTCTTCTTTAACTTTGGGCAATCTTTCTTCTAGTGCCCATTCTCATGACAGAAAGCACACTCATCTTTGGCAACTTCGCTTTTTAATTTGGATCTTCCTCTTCTCCCCTTTGACCGGCTCTGCTGACGGCCTCTTACCACAAATGCTTCATCTTCTGTAACCACTTTACTTTTCTTTTTAATTTACTTTCACAATTCATGACTATACAAAGCAGAACACACAGTATATAAACATACATTCTTCTTCCCATGAAGTAGAGTAATTTCTAAGGGTTCAAATTCATCCAGAAGTGATGATAACAACATCAAAGCCAAGTCTTCATCTTCGAATTGTACATCTAAATTCAACAGGTCTGCTATTAATTGATTAAACAGAGTGATGTGTTCATTCATAGTAGTACTTGGTCTGTATTCAAATCGAAACAACCTTTTCTTCGTAAGGAGCTTATTCTAATCACTTTTTGAGAAATTTGTCCTCCAATGCCTTCCTCAATTTGTGTGCAGAAGTCTCATTTTTGAAAGCATACTTCTGCTCTCTAGACAAACACGATCGAATTGTTTCGCAGACCAACTGATTAATGATACCCCAATCCTTATCTTCTACCTATTCTAGTTTTTTTCTTCGATATCTATGTCAAGGCCCTATTGGAAAAAGGAATCCAGAACCTCACTTTGTCATATGCCAAAATGACCAGTACCGTCAAATATTTCCTTCGCTAACTTCATAATTGACATTGGAATCTTCTACCATCTGAATGAGGAAGTCGATGTTGCTTATGTCATATTTTTTATATTCCTAGTTATTGGTGAATTTACAGACTTCATTATAAATTCAAATAATAGAATTCAATATTATAAAAATTACAAACAAACCAAGAACGAACCTTCGGCTCTGATACCACTTGTTGGAAAAATTGGGTAATTTTTCATTCAAATTACGACTAGTGAATTTTACTAATTCTATAATTCTCAGTAAAGACCGTCAAATAGACTCCTAAGACATAATTATTGTTCCAAATAAATTCTTAGTAAAGCCTAGAGAGGTCACACATGGTCCCACTTAAAACCCAGACTACTTGTAGAATTTATTTGCTCAGTAAATTATCACAACTTAGACCTATGTACAAATCAATAACGTATAAGAGAATAGAATTATACGCTCAAACTAATCATACAAATAAATAAAAGAGATAAGAAAGAACACACCCAAAAATTGATAACAGAGTTTGGTCAATTGTGCTTAGTCTCCGAGCACCACTTAAGGTAGCCTGCTCTTATTAAAAAGAGAATACTAAATTTGATATGTGTACAAATTTTGCGGATATATCAAATTTTTGGGATGATTTAGAATAGGAGGGGAGGAGTTATTTTATAACTTGAAAAACTCCTCCCATTCTCATCTCTTCCTAATTGGGATAGAAATTGTGCCATCAAAGCAACCAAAAACAACAATATCATTGAATACAAACGTGGTTATGAGAATACCGCAGTTGATTCCTTATCTTGCATGGTCGAGTTTTAATTCATCTCAGTTTCCATGCCTAAGGTAGACTAGTAGGCCCAACTTCAGGAGGACGTCTAATATGACCCATATTATTCATTCTTGGAAACTCATTCCTTTTCCAAAACCATTTGCAAAATAAGATGGCGTGTGGTTCCTCAGTGATCGAGTCTGCTTAAATCCACATTCACCTTTGCTTTCACAGATTTTGAATGAGTGTCACAACACACCTACAGGTGGGCATTTTTGGTTTTGCCAAAACTCTGTCACTTGTGAAAGTCTCCTGTGCTTGGGAGGGCATGAAATAGGTGGTCAAGAACTACATTAGACAATGCTTTGTTTGTCAACTGTAACATCCCATCACCAATGGGAAAGGTAGAATAGTAATTTGGAATGGTTAATGAGTGTTTAGAATTGTCTTGATATGTTCATGCATCCACATACACGTGAATAGTGAATTTTGCATATGTAAATGATTGTACATGCATTCATGACATTTCCCGGTATATTTGGTCATAAATGTGATTGTTATGAAAAATGTGATTTATGTGTAT